>CAXKVY010002435.1:0-25201 GCA_964058915.1 Tetropium fuscum
CCTTTACATCACTAGCTATATCTAACTCAATTCTTTCTCTAAATGACCGTGGTACATTTTCCAACATTTCCAGTGTAATTGTACGAAAAGCATGTCGTATTTTGGTTTTTAAATCTTCTATATTTATTTTATATATTTTATTTTATACAATTCTTGATATTTCTTGGTAAACTAGATTTTTAATATGTACCAAAAGAAAGAAATCTAAACAAGTTAGATCGGAAGATCTCGGAGGCCAAGTGACTGGACCATCCCGCCCAATCCATTTGTTAGGAAATAAGTAATCGAAAAACATTTCCATGATAATGTGGTGGAGCCCCATCTTGCATGAACCACATGCGCCTGATTACATCCAATGGCGTCTTCGAGTAAATCGATTAGATTATTTGGTAAAAATTGTAAATACCCATTCAGATTTCCTTCCAAAAAATAAGGACCAATTTTGATGCCCAGTTGGGGCATTGGAAATACAGGATGTTAGGGTGTTCCATTTAAAAAAAAATTCTTTCAGTTTTAAATGAGCTGAATGTGGCATGGAAAATGTAACACTTGGTATATTAATTTTGATTATATTTTAATTGCAGAACTTAGACCACTCTATGTTCTTATGCTGTGCCAAAAATAAAATTTAGATATATCATGTGAAAAAAGTTGCAAAGCTCCTTCCAGGCCTTTCCACCTGTCACTTTTTTCTTAAAATGGTCCGCAACCTGAGGGTTTAGTCTAGGGTGCGACACATGTTTTTGACTCAAAAGTTTGCGCTCTTTCCGAATTTCCAAAAATATATAGGGTGTTCCATTTAAAATAAGAATTTTACTTGCTGTCCAGGAGATATGGAACAACCTGTACATTCACCGATATGTTTAAAAAAACGCCAAAAAAGGATACCAACAACCTGGGATAACACACATTTTTCTCTGATAAATAGCAAAGGCGCTACAGAGCACATACGCACTAAAAACTCACCCTGTATAATGAAATAAATGTCGCCGCGAAAAAATTTTTGCGATTTTTTTTTAAATGCTTAATCCTTGCGTAAAATCATCCGCTGAACAACTTTTGTTCGATATTTTTTCTCTAAAATCTACTTTTTCCATTCGAAATTCACGATGTTTTTTTTCTCTGACTATGAATAGTTTCGACGATACGAAGGAATGTTTGATGAAAAAGAAAATTTCACTCCTCCGGTCCGTGTGAATCGAAACCGGTTAGCAATTGTAGAGAATTTCAAGAGCTTGCAATTCGTATAAGAAATTTTTTCCCTACCCCAGGCAGCATGGGGTCGTCATTATGACGTATTTATTTCGTCAGTTTTTAGGACATAAATATGTTAAAAAATAGACGTCAAAATGACGTGAAAAAGTCACGGCCAAATGACGTTTATTTGACGTCATTTCCAAAATACATGCAGGGAACACAGTAAAAACTACAAAACACACGAGAACGCATAGCATTCTATTGGTTTATTTTAAGTCATGTATTCCCAGCGATGCGTTGTCAAATGGATATTTAGAGCACGTAAGACAAATAGCAAATTTATTTATCATATTTTCATAAATTTCGAAAAGAATGCTACATGCTGTACAAGAATGCAGCGCTGGCTGAGATAGAGACTTTATTTTATGTTTTATTGTTTCCGTTTTTGTCTGAAACGATTGCTGATATAAATTACATTCAAAAATTACAAAAAGATTTTGTAATTATAACCGTTGAAGTGCCCTTTTTGTTTTAAGTTTGGAAAAGTCTCGATCTTAACATGATATAAGTATAAGCAAAGGGAGGAAAAATGTTCGTGGAAAATATGACGTCAAGTTGACGTCAAATTCATGACGTCTTAAGGATTAATAATATTAGATTAAAAAGGTACGTCTGAATGACGTCATATGTTCGGCTTTAATTGGTCACATGACGTCTTAGACCTAAAATCGCCTTAAAAGAACGTAATAATGACGTCACTGTTGATATAAATTACATTCAAAAATTACAAAAAGATTTTGTAATTATAACCGTTGAAGTGCCCTTTTTGTTTTAAGTTTAGAAAAGTCTCGATCTTAACATGAAATAAGTATAAGCAAAGGGAGGAAAAATTTTCGTGGAAAATATGACATCAAGTTGACGTCAAATTCATGACGTCTTAAGGATTAATAATATTAGATTAAAAAGGTACGTCTGAATGACGTCATATGTTCGGCTTTAATTGGTCACATGACGTCTTAGACCTAAAATCGCCTTAAAAGAACGTAATAATGACGTCACTGTTGATATAAATTACATTCAAAAATTATAAAAAAATGTAATTATAACCGTTGAAGTGCCCTTTTTGTTTTAAATTTAGAAATGTCTCGATCTTAACATGAAATAAGTATAAGCAAAGGGAGGAAAAATGTTCGTGGAAAATATGACGTCAAGTTGACGTCAAATTCATGACGTCTTAAGGATTAATAATATTAGATTAAAAAGGTACGTCTGAATGTGTTCGGCTTTAATTGGTCACATGACGTCTTAGACCTAAAATCGCCTTAAAAGAACGTAATAATGACGTCACTGTTGATATAAATTACATTCAAAAATTACAAAAAAATGTTGTAATTATAACCGTTGAAGTTCCCTTTTTGTTTTAAATTTAGAAAAGTCTCGATCTTAACATGAAATAAGTATAAGCAAAGGGAGGAAAAATGTTCGTGGAAAATATGACGTCAAGTTGACGTCAAATTCATGACGTCTTAAGGATTAATAACATTAGATTAAAAAGGTACGTCTGAATGACGTCATATGTTCGGCTTTAATTGGTCACATGACGTCTTAGACCTAAAATCGCCTTAAAAGAACGTAATAATGACGTCACTGTTGATATAAATTACATTTAAAAATTACAAAAAAATGTTGTAATTATAACCGTTGAAGTGCTCCTTTTGTTTTAAATTTAGAAATGAATGTCTCGATCTTAACATGAAATAAGTATAAGCAAAAGGAGGAAAAATGTTCGTGGAAAATATGACGTCAAGTTGACGTCAAATTCATGACGTTTTAAGGATTAATAACATTAGATTAAAAAGGTACGTCTGAATGACGTCATCTGTTCGGCTTTAATTGGTCACATTACGTCTTAGACCTAAAATCGCCTTAAAAGAACGTAATAATGACGTCACTGTTGATATAAATTACATTCAAAAATTACAAAAAAATGTTGTAATTATAACCGTTGACGTGCCCTTTTTGTTTTAAATTTAGAAATGAATGTCTCGATCTTAACATGAAATAAGTATAAGCAAAAGGAGGAAAAATGTTCGTGGAAAATATGACGTCAAGTTGATGTCAAATTCATGACGTCAAGTTGAGGTCAAATTCATGACGTCTTAAGGATTAATAACATTAGATTAAAAAGGTACGTCTGAATGACGTCATATGTTCGGCTTTAATTGGTCACATGACGTCTTAGACCTAAAATCGCCTTAAAAGAACGTAATAATGACGTCACTGTTGATATAAATTACATTCAAAAATTACAAAAAAATGTTGTAATTATAACCGTTGAAGTGCCCTTTTTGTTTTAAATTTAGAAATGTCTCGATCTTAACATGAAATAAGTATAAGCAAATGGAGGAAAAATGTTCGTGGAAAATATGACGTCAAGTTGACGTCAAATTCATGACTCTTGAGGATTAATAACATTATATTAAAAAGGTACGTCTGAATGAGTGAAAAAAGTGACGTTTTAAAGACGACATAGAAAGGACGTCATATGTTCGGCTTTAATTGGTCACTTGACATCTTAGACCTAAAATCACCTTAAAAGAACGTAATAATGACGTCACCATGCTGCTTGGGACGATGCACTGTTTTTGACATATAAGTAAAAAACTCCCCCCTTCGGCTCGCCTCCTAGACGATGTTTACCTTCTAAGTACCCTGAACAAGATTCTGAGGGACTCGCTTGGGTACGTTCTAGGGCTGTCAACATCTGACTAAGTCGGTCTGTTTCGAACCATAAAATTTTTAACCGGGGACCGGTTATCCGGTTTTCAATTATAATTTTAATCGGTTTCAGCCAAAGCGGTTTACTGGCCGGTTCGATCAAGACCGGTATACTGACCGGTTTAATGAAAGGATAGATCAAGACCGGTTTGATCAATATCGCTTTAGGCCGATTTTTACTGGTCTAAAATGGTTAATAATATTAACCGGTTTGAAATGTCTTGATTTGAAATGTTAGAGATCCCTTGTTATACAATCGCCACAAACCATAGAAATACCATGAACAAAAACAAATGAACGTAAACAAAGATGTCTGCAAACCTTGATAACGCTGTTTCTGATAACGATCTGTTTTTGATAACGCATGCGCCTGGGGGTGTCAAGATCCATGTGCAAGTCAAAAATTCGACCAGCTTAAGCATATTTTTTACAGCGCATCCTAAGTGAAGAGTCTATTTATTTGTATAATGTCTATGTGTTTATAATGTTTATGTTTATATCGTTTACGAACTTCACTTCTATTACTAATAGAATACCACGCTTGCGCAAAGCAAACCGACTTGTCACTACGTTGTTTACGAACATATAATACGAACTATTACGAACTACAATAGCTAATAGCGCTCGCGCAATTAAATACCGTATATGTTAAAATCCGCCGTGACCTGACCGGTTTGAACTGTGCAGTTATGGACCGGTTCGGTCATGACTTGTTTGGTTAAGGCCGGTCCATAACCGGTCCGGTCATGACCGGTGTGACTCGCCGGATTCGACTTACCCAAACCGGGTTAGCTGGTTAACCGGTTGCTGATCGGTTAACCAGTTACACGATTATTTAAACCGCAGTCTGAACCGGTTCGGTTGGTCGGTTAACCGGTTAACCGGACCATATTGACAGCCCTAGTACGTTCGCCTCTTTTATTGACTGGACAATTTAAGTTAAACATTTATCCCACTTGATTGTAGGATCATTTGATTGAATGATTGCGCTCCTATAATAATCGATATTTCGAAAAATAATTTCCCGAATTTCCCAACTTCAAAATATACCCATATCAGAAAAATGTTTCTCACCTTTTCTCTAGAGACTTCCAGATCTTCCGTTTAAAGACAAATATGAAGAAAATAAGTACCCCATACATTGCGTTGCAGAAATCCGTCAGGTACCAAACATATACTGGTATATTCTTTCCCATTTGCCACTCGACTGCCCATGACACAATTTCCATAGTCCAATTGATTCCCATGGCAAAGAGCAACTTCAGATACAAGTTGAACCTGTGTAAAGGATTGTTCTTCTTATTTACATGTTGAGAAACACTTGAAATTAATGGTTAATAACAAGTTTATTTACAAAATTATATCTAATTTAATACCTGAATTGGAAAATTAATTAATTAGTATATATATATATATATATATATATATATATATATATATATATATATATATATATATATATATATATATATTATATACACTGCGCAACTTATTTAACGCACAACCAAAAAGTTAACTCAAATTTGACGTTATGTATTTTCGACAATTTTTGTTCGTTTTGCTCGATTTTTTTTCAAATTGTAGGTTTTTCTCTTAGGAATATCACTGTCTTAGTTGTTTTGGTAAAACGAATGATTTTGATATTATACCAGGTGCTATAAAAATGTTGTTTTTTTCCGAAATTTCAAAACGTCCTGTGGGCTATACAAGGTATTGCAAGTTATTGCAATTATAGCCAATTTAAAGCCTCATGTTTTTCTACATTTTCTTTTTTTATTCATTTGTTTATCTCTGTTACTTCATAAAATATCCACTTTTTGAGTTGACGTGATTTTTATTAAATTTGTTAACTTTCTTTTTTGTCAAGTGCTCATTATTTATTACTCATTATACTGGTTCAATGCCTCATTTTGCGTTCTGTTTTCCTTGATATCTTATAATTTATTGAGAGATGCAAGGTGTTTTAGAAGAGAAAAAGGTCTTAAAAGGACAAAAACTCAAAAAACATACCTAGAAAAATGGATTGCTTTAATCAATAAAACAACGAATAACAGGAAACAAAACAAAAGTAAATAGAGAATTAGTATCTGGTGTTTCCACCCCTTCCGCGAATGACCTCCCGACATCTTTGGTTCATACTTAAAACCAAAGTTCTGATTAGGTTCTGATCTAGGCCATTCCATAATTCGACTAGGCGTCCTTCCAATTCTTGTAAATTTTGGGGTTGTCGTCCCTCACTTCGTAACCGCCGACCGATAAAATCCCAAACATGTTCAATGGAGTTAAGGTCGGGGCTACGGGCTGGCCAGTCTATGTGATTAATTCTTACTTCTTCAAAATAATTTCTCACGATAAGACTCGTGTGGGGACGCGCATTGTCTTGCATAAGTAAAAAATTGGGTCCTATATAGGGGGTATAAGGCAAAACATGTGCTTCAAGAATGTCTGTGATGTATCTGTCAGAATTGAGATTTCGATTCACAGTTACCAAGTCCGTTCGCCCAGTCAAAGATATTCCGCCCCACACCATGAGGGATCCACCTCCATATAAAGTTGTGTGCAAAAAATTGCATTGACTGTATCGCTCATCGGGTCTTCGGTAGACGCGATTACGTCTGTCACAATTATACAAACTGAACCTTGACTCATCAGTCCAAAGAATACGTTCCCAATCTGCATCCATCCAATTAACATGCTCATTGGCAAAATTCAATCTGGCTCTTCGATGATCTACTGTTAATGCGGGTCCTCGAGCAGCAATCCTGGGTCTTAAATTTGCCTCCCTCAGTCGTCGGCGTACAGTTTGAGCGCATATGAGTGGACCACCTGCATCTTGAAATTGTGCTCTTAAATGTGTTGCAGTTATAAATCGTTGTCTTACAGCATTTACTCTTAAAAAGCGATCCTGGATAGCAGAGGTACCACGAGATCTACCTTGACCGGCCCGTCTGGAATGTTCTCCTGTTTCCGCGTACCTTTGAATTGCTCTCGCTATAGTTGTGTGAGATACTCCCAACCTTACAGCTATGCGGTTGTAACTCCACCCTTCACCATGTAATGAAGCTGTCTCAACACATTCATCACGAGTTAAATTTCTGGTTTGGCTTTCCATTATTCACTAATTATTGCTGGACTGTCAACAAAAAACTAATGACACAGTTGTCAGTTTATGACGTGTAATCTTCGATTTCCATAGCTTGCTAGCTGTTTGAGTTGTCCGATAAATGCATTTCATGTGAATAAAAGCATATGGTGTTTCAAAACGGTGTATTTCATGAAGTAACAGAGATAAACAAATGAATAAAAAAAAGAAAATGTAGAAAAAACATGAGGCTTTAAAGGACGTTTTGAAATTTCGGAAAAAACATAACATTTTTATAGCACCTGGTATAATATCAAAATCATTCGTTTTACCAAAACAACTAAGACAGTGATATTCCTAAGAGAAAAACCTACAATTTGAAAAAAAAATCGACCAAAACAAACAAAAATTGTCGAAAATACATACGTCAAATTTGAGTTAACTTTTTGGTTGTGCGTTAAATAAGTTGCGCAGTGTATATTGTATACAATATTTCGTTGTTTACATCGCAAAAAACAACAAAATACGAATACTATGAATAGGATAAGAAATATTTAAATATGTAAGGTAAGTAGGTACCTAATCAAATCACGTCAATCACGACCGACAAGACGAAAAGCCGAAAAATCGAGCGAAAAACTAAATCCACATACTCTACCGGGTATTGTATCTTGTATCTGCACAATACAATTGTGATCTAAACTGAAAACAGTGAAATCCTAATCATTAATCATGTGACTTCGTTACACCAATCACCAATTAGGGGCTGAAGGGCGCGAATCGTGGACGTTACATCACTCGAACCGCGCCGGACACATAGGAGCTATACGAAAAGGTTACCGATGGGCTTGCCCGTAAGCATAATATACAAAATAGTATATGAAAAAAGAAGTTGCCTGTTTTAATTAAAACTCAAAAAATATATTTCCCACTACTTGATTGATGGGGTATCGTTACTTATTAGTTTTATTGCTAGTTACTTGTTAGATTAGAGATTAGCTACTACTATATACATATTAATTATATAAAAATCATAGCTGAAAAGCTAAAGAATGAGCGAGATAGTATTTTCGTATTATCGGATAGGCAAAATAGTTAGTTTCCTACACACCTAACCCATAGATTAGTAATACTTTATAGTTTTTGAAATTTCATGTTCTATATGAATCTATATTATTATCAACAATAATAATAAGATATATAGTAATTAAAATCAAATCGACAATAAACACTTAAATATATATTTTTTGATCATCTGAATCATATACATCTGAATGGATAAACAATGAAGAAAGTTTTTTGACAGCTCAAGCTATCGTCAAATATTTGAAAGTTATTAATGATCGTGCAATGGTCAAACTGATCACAGATTTTAGATGTAAATTTACTAAAGATTAGAATCAGCAGCAATACATTTTGCAAGTTGTTAATGATCATCGTAAAAAAGACCTTGAGAATGCAAGGGAACGCTCGTAAAAACTGCGTATCCATTAAATGATGTTTAAGTTTATAAATAAAAAATAGTAAAAAAAACAATATTCACGGATATTAATTTCAAAAACCAATATAATCATTGAAATTTTTAATTATGATATTTATATAAGACCATTTTACACTTAAAATAATTATTAGTTATAAAACGACGCTAATATATTGTTTTTAATTTAAAATGTTTATTGACACCTGTCATTTATGTCAAAACACCGACATTTATTTCGAAATTAGTAATATCTCTCCTTACATGAATCGAAAACATTTAAAGTTTAATGGAAAATTAATTGAGATGTAATTGACAGTATTAAAGTATTAAAAAAAATTTAACAGTTGTCATTTAGCAAAAATGGCATAATTTTTTTACGACGAAACTATAATATATTTTGTGTTTAAATATAAAAAACCCAAAAGTTTTATTTGTCAAAATATGAATTTCTATTGACAGCTTTTATGACAGCTGTCAAGAGTTCAAACTCGTTTTTGACATCATATTCGGATTTAGCTGTAATGAAAAATACTTAATTACGACTATTTTCCGAATTGAGAAATTGAAAAAAAACTAAAAATTCGATTAAAAATTTCTGACAGCTTAATTGAAAGTTATCATTTATAGTTTGTATAATGAATCTTTGCGTGTGTATGAAATTCGCTAGGACATACGTGAGATTGCTAAACGCATTATATAGGCAAGCTATGTGGTTACGTATGTCATCGAGCCGCTAAGACACACGATCGATACAATCGAATAAATTGAAACGGAATTAAAAAGAGACGTCTATATGAATAGTAGTCGTAGCGCTTGTCAATATTACTCTGACAGTTTAATTCAGAACCGTTCACAAAACATCTTGTTTTGGGGTATAGTGTTGTCGTATTTTTGCTTTTTACGTTCTCTTTTGATTTATTTGTGGTGCTATTAGACAAGTCGTAAAGTGTATGTCGCGGATATAATTGTTTCCTTTTATTGTGCTTTTTCTCAGACTTACAAGTAAGAGTGAAAATAAAATCAGTTCTTTTGAGAACTATAACATAAAAATGCCTGGAAAAAGGTTAAATTCGCAAGCAAGGGGACTTGTTGCCAATTTACTTAAATATTTCGCGGCTGAAAAAGAGAACATGGGCCCTTTAGTTTCTGTTAATGAAGTTTAACAGGTAAACGAGGAAAACTGGAATACTATACTTATCAATATTAAAAGTATTCCATTTCCATATTCTAGAATGTATTTACAATAGTCTCCAAGTAAACACTAACAGCTTATTTGTATAAAATTATATTCTTGTACAATGAAGGTTCAAATCCTAATTGTCCCAACCAACTGATTCGGCTGATTACCTACTTAAATATTTGGTAGCCGAATGACTTTGACTGGTCCGACCATTAGCTGAACGCAGCCTTATTTAATGTATCCCGTAACCTCTAAGTGATATACCAGTTAACATTTCAACTATACATCTTCTTAAATGAGGGACGTAAGAAAAAAAAATCAATACTTAGGTGTACCTTCTGAATTAGTTGTCAAGTATACAGTACGATTAACAAACTACATGTACATTGATCGTCACTAAAGTTTCGTAAAGTAATTTCACTCATGTCTTGTGTCTTGCTCACTAGTTTTTATACCGGGTTCAAAGTATATATTTTTACTCACAATCGGTTAGTAATTTATGGATTTCTAACCTTTGAAGTAATCGAGAAGCGACTTATTACTTACTTTACTTTCCCAGCTAGCCGGGAAAGTACTTTCCCGGCTAGCATCTGTCACTTTTCTTACCTGGAAATGTCAATGTCATTTTTGATTAAAAGATGGTCTAGAAAGAATAGAATCCACTCAACATTTATTTAATTCAGAAACAACAACAACAATAACAAAAAGAAAACTATTTGGAATTATAAATATTAATAGTTACATTGGAATTATGATTACTATTAACGGTTAAAGTAAGACCGTGTTGCTCAAAATTATGAGTTTCAGAAATAGATGAAGACGCCGACGTTTCTGGATTTTCTACATGAGACAACATATTAGCAATTTTTATTTGTCCATGTAATGAATTCTCCACATATCCCTCTGCTACGGTGTTGGATTTCCAACCCCCCAACTTTTTCAACTGTACGATGTCTCCACCTGTATTTGCTAATAATGTTGCTGAAGTACGTCTAAAACAATGTCCTGTAAACCTGTTAACATTTTCCAGCTTTAAATAAGTTGCTATTTTTTTGGGAAAACTTCCTATAGCATTATGCCCAAAAGGCTGTCGTGTAATTTTACCAAATCTTATTTGTAAAAAAAATCTATCAGAATCAATGTTATTACGAAGGTCACAGTATTGCTTTATTATATTTATCCATTCCGATTTTGTAATTACAAATGTACGGGAAGAGTAGGTTTTTGTGACAGGAATCACTATTATAATTCGATTTTCTAAAATATCCAGGTCACTTATTTTCATTTTTAAAAGTTCATCGCACCTATAGGCTCCGGAAATGCCAATAATTAAAGCAACCTAAAAAAATTTAATATAACATATATTTAATATGCACTAAATAAATTAAAATTACCTTTTGAGGAAGATATTCTATCGGGGCATTGTTTAAAAATGTATCGAGGTCTGCTTCAGAAAAAACACTTGACTTTTTAGCTTGACATCCCACATTCTTCCTTTTCAAAAATGCCTTCAATTTTGCGTAATTACTAATACCAACATTATGCCTAAAGTTTAATACTGCTCGCAACATCGAATATCTTGACCATAATGTGGAGGCTTTACTTTGTTTGCTTATTTCACAAAAATAAGCAAGAAGTACCGTCTCAGAGGTATGCTGCACACCTTTAGCCACGCACCATTTACTATATAGTTCATAGGTGTTTTCATACCTCTCCCTGCTTTTTTCAGGAATTATTCCTTCAGTAGCTCTCTATGCAGCTACCCGCACTTCTGGTGGCGTACATTCAAATTCACTATCAGACATTTTTGTAAAATAAACACAATTTGATTATATGTACAATTAATGGCGTCGTGTATCGCCTAAATGTCAGATTCAACAAACTTGTTTTGTTACCTAGCAACGATCTCACAGGTTACTTAAAATAATTCATCTTATCACATAATGAAAATGGATACAGATATTTGAAAGGAAATTATTATTGGTAGATTGTGAGTATTAGAAATCCATAAACTACTAACCGATTGTGAGTAAAATAGTATACAAACCTCGCGGGAACTCATTCTAGCCTCGCGTCTGTAGTTTACCTTGCCGCTCGGCTGAAATAGAGTACTTTCCCGCTCGGTATGTAATGTACTATTACAGCTAGACGGCTGCGGGCTACGGGAAGGCTGAAATCGCCTATATTTTCAACTTTCAAGATAATTATAACCTCACTTGAGTGTCAAATCACAGCTGTTTAATAAGAAACGTGTTGCCAACACCATATATACAAAAATATTGCAGGCTATGGTAAATTATTTTATGAAAATAGATTTCTGATCTTAATTGTATAACCATGATCAGTGGTAAATAATAATAATTATTATTATTTTACAAAGTAAATTGTCACTTCATGAGTATTTACGTTTTTTCTAATTTTTAATTGGTTGTCCGGTGATGAGTGAAAATAAAAACACATTTTCATTTTACTCCCGCCGTCACTGAAATTAATGACCTTGAACTGATTGATTCATACAGTTGTTGTGACGCACACGTAAATATTCATTATACAAACTATAGCGAGGTTTAGATTACATATTATAGGTTATAATAAACACTTCGATTAATTGTATTTTAATAAATATTAAATACCGTGGTTCTAATACTAGTTAAAATTTTAAATCCTGTACAATTTAGTGGTAATTATAATGAAACTGGATAGGGCTGGAAACTTTAATGTCGTGATAAGACTCGAAGTAGTTTCCACAAACACCAAAACACTTTTACTTTGCTCGACGCGCGTTTCGCCAACCAAGTTATTGTTGTTATTTTTATTGATAACGTCACTTCAAACTTTTAACATCTGTTATGCTATTATGTTAAAACGTATTGAACATTCTACATGATAATCGAGGAATACTTTTGTATTTTTATCAAAAAATGCACAATTCCCGAGATAATCTGGAAAATCTCAATTTGAGAGTGAAAATATTCTAGGGGATGAACCCTGTCCCGGGATGGGAACTTTTTGGTTTTGTAAATATGAGAGAGACATTTCTCAGGCAATTTTGGGTTTTTATGTCTCATATGTTACAAACTATAATTAAATGCTCCGAATATAATGCCCATATTTGGAGCCCCGGGTCCTTATATGGGCATTCAGCGGTTTTTTAATTTTGAATTTTTTAATAACTTATAAAACAATTTCGTCAATTCTGTCTACAATTTGTGAATCCCCGTAACTTAGAGATTCTCTTATAGACAAGTAATTTCATTATTATGTAGTAAATACTGTAACTGCAATAAAATAATTTGATTAAGGGTGCCCATATTAGGTTCGGTTACATTAATAGGTACTTCTCAAGTGGGAAGTAGGTATGTAAATACTTACTTCTGTTTATCACTCTCGTAGTTGTGTTTCTTACTATCGGACTGTTTCAGCATAGACGTTTCCTTTTTCACTTTTTGGATTCTAACTGCAGTTAGAATAAATAAAATAACATTTATTGTTATCAGAAGTGTCATCGGTCCATAAAAATAGAGTAGATTCGGTAGCTTTTCTGGAAATAAATTAAAAAAATTACATACAAGATTACATACAAAATTACGTACAAGATATATACAAAATTGCCGTTTTTTTATCGTTTAAAACATTGATATAAATCTCACTAATTCTAGTTTTTCTACCCGAGTAGACAGGGTAGGGAACTTTAGTTAAAAAACTCTACTTATAATGGGTATCTCAAAATTAACTTGGCAAGATTTGAATTTACCTCCATTTGTGCAGTAAAGCGTTGGCAACCCTAAACAAAAAACAATTCGATAGCTGACAGTTTAGGGTTAGTAAAAATGGAGCGTTATACGATAGAGCAACGTGTCTTCATTATTGAACAATATTTCAAAAATAATGAAAGCTTGGCGGCCGCAGAACGGGTACAAACAATATTACAGCAGGGGGTGCTGCTGATAATCAATCTGTAGATTATGTCACACCTAGCCAAGCGGATGAAACAAAGTGCAAACAAACACTTACTAAAAGAAAAAAATGTCCCTGAAAAGTGCACTCAAGGTCATACATCCTAAATGAAGGACGTCCCTGAACCGTCTAATACAGTAGCCGTCTACTACATCGTCTAATACATAGCTCGAACAGTGATAGTGATAGTCCGTGTACCTCTACTAATAAGTCGAGGAAATTAAATAATGAGCAGGATGTGAGAACAAGCGAAAGATTAAAAAGTAAACCAATAATGTCGTATAAAGATCATGATTTCGACTTTAATAATTACTTGATAGGTGATCAAACAATTGAGAATAATATTCCCAAATGTTATCAAGACGTAGCTAAAAATGCGTTCAAAACAGAATGAGAAAAAGCCATAAAAGATGAATTAGATTCATTAGAACGAAATAAAACGTGGACGTTAGTAGAAAAACCATGTGTTATAATTTTTTAGGGATAATTTCATAGGACGTAATAAAAGAGAGACCGTAGGCAATGTTATAGTTTTACCACTTGCTGTAAACCTTTGAAGTCCGTTAGTAATAAATGTGATTTGTTTATGGTTATTGCAGCGGCTTCAGTTAAAACGGATAACAATAAATAGTGAAAGCTTATTGGGTCTTTCTAAATGTTCGTTAGGCATTCTTTATCCTGATTTGTAGAAATTTGAACTAGGCTAATATAAAATGTATTGTAACCGAAGGTAGGGACACTTTTTTGTTTGACCAGCTCACGGGTCGTTGATTGTAGCGAATGTATCCTCTTGTATCTGTTAAAGTATTTTTAATATAAGTATCATCCTGACAAGTGCATTTTATTTATTAGCGAGTGTTAAAACAATTCAGAAGTGAGGATAATTCTGGTTTAAGTGCAGTTAATCAGAGTGAATCCAGAAGTCTACAGTGTATTTTGAGGCAGTTAAGCGGATATATAGTGAAGTGAATATATAGACGTTTTGCTGATTCGAGGAGGAAGTGGAAGCAAAATGTTTAGCTCAGGGAGAAGTACACCGTGTTCAGGTTACGGTGAATCTGAACAACGCCAGGCAGTTCAAATCGGGGAAAGATTTATTGAAAATTCGGGTACATTACACATTGAAGAAAATAACAGTCACGGAGAAGTACCAGTGAGAGGGTCAACGAGTCGGGAAGAAAACAGCAATTTAAGGGCTTCCGGAGAAGTTTCAACCGATATGCAGCGTACCTACAGTATAATGCCGGATCTAAGTAGGGGCTTAGATATGTTCGACGGTGAAGGTGGGTGCCAAGGAGCAGAAAATTGGTTGGAAGATGTAAAAGCCACGGCCGGACGACAATTTTGGAGTGATTCAATCTTATTGGAAATGGCGAGATAACATTTAAAAGGAAGTGCATTGAAATGGTATCGCTATCACCAAACAGAGATTCGTAGTTGGCGAGACTTTGAGGAAAAGTTTAAGAGAAACTATTCGGATCAGAGAACATTAGCCGAAAAATTTCAAGAGATGTCAGCCAGAGTTCAACGAATTGGAGAGCCGGTAGAAGATTACTTTTACGATAAGATGCGAATGTGTAAATCATTGAAGTTACCTTTCAAAGAAAGTAAGCATCTTGTAATTGGCGGATTGAGAAGTAAGGATACCGCTAATATTCTGCTACCTGTGAGACACATTAATGAAGAGGAATTGTTGGACGATTTGCGTGAAAACGAAAGACTTTTCCGACAAATGAGAATGCAGAATCATTGTGAATTCAAAGATACATCAAGACGGCCTAATGTTAGAAGCGGTTCGCGAAATAGTGACGAGCGGAAGCGAGAATCGAAAGAAGTAATGTGCTTTACGTGTAAAGAAAATGGACATTATTCGAAAGATTGTCCGAAGAAAACTGCTAGTGCGACGGCAGCAGTTTCTTTTGTTTGTGGCGAAACGGGTCATTTCGCTCGTGCGTGCGAAAAGCGAAAGAAACCAACGGTGGCGGGCAGTCAATCAACATCAGCTGTTCAACGTATTGACTCAGATATGGACGTAAATGTATCGAATTTAAAATACTACAAAGACGTGAAGGTCAATGGCAAGGAGGTACGAGCTTACTTCGATTTGGGGAGTCAGATCTGCGCGCTTCGAGAAGATTACGTCAGCAAGCTTAAATTGAACTGCGACTGGAATGACGAAAAGGAAATTGCTGGTTATGGCGGTGCAATTACAAAAACTTTGGGTTCTACATGTGCATCATTAAATGTGGATGGGGTTGAGGCCAATGTGAAAATTCACATAGTACCATGCGAAGTTCAAACGATTCCATTACTCGTCGGACACCCATATACAGAGCAACCACACGTTCGTTTAGTGAAAACCGCAGATAACTTAATTATCACTGAGAACCTTGGAGGTGAAGTTGAAGCTCTTTCTACAGCTAAAGTAGCACTTTGGGCAAAGGAAGCGTCCGTGATTCCAAACAATTTTTTAGGACACATTACTGTAAAAACTGACAGAGCAAATACCGACTTGTGCATCGAGGGAGGGATGAGAGAAATAGGTGGCTTCATTCCAAGAATTTTAATTAAAACAGACGTGAGTGGTGAAGCTGTGTTACCCGTACTGAACATTAGCGGGAATGAAGTGAAGTTGAATAAAGACAGTAATGTAACGAGAACAGAATTATTTACCGAGGTTAGCCATAAGAGAGACATTAACATCGAAGGAGTCAAGAGAGAAGAAATAGATACGGATTTGAGTGGTGCAGAAACTAAAAGAGTAGTTTGTTTATTGAATGACTATAAAGACATTATCGCTAGAAACATGCGACAAGTAGGATGCACTGACATGATAGAAATGGATATTCAGTTGACGGATGACAAACCCATTGTCTATCGCCCATACAGGATGCCCTATAAAGAACGTGAACAGGTCAGGAACATTGTGGAAGAAATGAAGGAAGCCGACATCATAGAAGAGTGTGATTCGCCATTCGCGAGCCCAGTGTTGTTAGTGCGTAAGAAAAACGGGGAAGTGCGTATGTGTGTCGATTATCGCGCCCTGAACAAAGTGACAGTAAAGCAACATTATCCGTTGCCGATTATCGACGACCAGTTGGATCGTCTTAGAGGGAAACGTTACTACACGACCTTGGATTTAAGCAGTGGATATTATCAGGTACCAATGTCAGAGGACTCAAAGGGTAAGACTGCATTTGTAACACCTGATGGTGCTTATTGTTTTAAGCGAATGAGTTTTGGTTTGTGTAATGCGCCTAGCGTTTTCCAGAGACTTATTAATTTTGTGTTAAGTAATTTGAGATACGATACTGCATTAGCTTATCTAGACGATATAGTTATACCTTCTGAAACAGTTGAAGATGGCTTGTGTAAATTAAGAGAGTTGTTTAATAGATTTAGGTCAGCAAACTTGACTTTAAAATTGAGTAAATGTCATTTCTTTAAGGAGCGTATTGAGTATCTTGGATTTACTGTATCAATTAAAGGCATTGCTCCTGGAGAAGGAAAACTGAATGCTTTGGCTAAGTTTCCGAAACCTACCGACGTGTATAAAGTGCGATCCTTTCTAGAGTTAGCATCATATTTTCGGCGGTTTATAAAAAATTTTGCTACCATATGTAGACCAATTAGTGATTTATTAAGGAAAGGAGTTTTGTTCGTTTGGGGTAAGGAGCAACATATTGCATTTGAACAGGTGAAAATGAAATTAATCAGTAATCCGGTACTTAGTGTTTATAATCCATTAGCTTATACGGAGTTACATACCGACGCGTGTTCTTTAGGTTTAGGGGCAGCACTGTTGCAAAGACAAGACGATGGAACTTTGCGCCCGGTATCGTATTATAGTCGAAAAACCACCCCCGAAGAGGCAAGATATCATTCGTACGAATTAGAGTGTTTAGCGATAGCGGCGGCATTACAAAAATACAGGGTGTATTTATTAGGTATTCCATTTGTTATTAAGACAGATTGCAATAGTTTAAAATTATTAGCAAATAAAAAGGATCTGAATCCGCGTATTGGACGATGGTTTGTTAAACTGTCTGAGTTTGATTATACCATCTAGTATCATAAGGGTGAAAATAATCAAGTTGCAGATGCGCTTAGTAGGAATCCTGTCGATGACGTTAAAGAGGTCGAAATTTGTGGGTTGCCAGTTTTAGGGCTTAAAATTAATACCGACTGGGTTGGTGCGTTGCAGAGAGCTTGTCCAGAAATTAAGAGTATTTCCGAGAAATTAGAAAGTGGGAATGAAGTAATTTGCACCAAATATACCGTGCATAAGGGTCGGGTGTATAAAATTAGTAAAACCGGAACTTGGCGATTGTACGTGCCTGTAGATTTGCGATATGATATTGTCAGTAATGCGCATAAAGCATTAGCACATTTAGGAATCGACAAAACGCTGGCAAAAATAAAAAAACAATACTATTTTCCAAAAATGAGAGAATTTGTCACGCAATATATAAATAGGTGTATAAATTGCATGTATTACAAAGTTCCTGGAGGGAAACAACCGGGATTTTTGCATCCGTTAGACAAGGGAAACACACCTTTTCAGGTTATCCATATTGATCACTTAGGTCCATTCATTACTACGAAAAACGGAAACAAATACGTAGCGGCTATTATTGATGGGTATAGTAAATATTCTGTGATAGGCGCGGTGCCAGACGTTACCACAGAAGCAACGATAAAATTTATCAAAGAATTTATCATGCATTACGGCCGACCGGATAAAATTATTAGTGATCGTGGAACGGCATTCACTGCCAAGAAATTTGAGGATTTTTGCAGGAATTATGATATTGTTCATGTTAAGGCATCAACTTCTGTACCAAGAGCGAATGGTTAGGTAGAGAAATTAAACAACGTAATTTTAACTTGTGTAGCTACTAGTACGAATAAACTTGAAGGTAGTGATTGGGATTAAAAAATTTACGAAGTACAATGGGCTATTAACAACGCTGTACACAGCGTGACTAGAAAGACGCCGTTTAGTTTAATCCATACGTATGAACGCGATGGTTTCGTAAATGATCCTTTAGCTACAGAAATTAGGCGCGTTAATGATGAACTGGGGCAGGAAGAACCAGATGTAGATGTCCAAAGGTTATTACAGAAAAATAAGGAGAATATGCGCAGACAATTTGATAAGGGTAGGCGTGAGCCTCGGGAATATAAGCCAGGAGAATTAGTATTAGTTAGGGCGGAGGTGTCGTCAACTGGCCAAAGTCGTAAGTTATATCCTAAATATAAAGGTCCTTACGAAGTTGTTAAGGCTGTAGGTAACGACAGATATTTGATACAGGATATTCAAGGTGAAAATCAAAGTGGAAAATTGTATAAAGGTATAATATCTATATATAGACTAAAATTGGTCAGAGCTAAGGAGTAGTGTGTAGTTATTTGTAATTTGAGTATGTATCGTAGGTTAAGAATTGTAAATAAAATAGTAATATGAGCTTTGTTAATATAAGTAGAAATTGTTTCCGAAATGTTTTGTATTGGTCACATGTTCAACATAAGTCAAATCTTAGCATTCTCGGGGCGAGAATAGGTCAGGGAAGGCCGAACTGTTATAATTTTTTAGGGATAATTTCATAGGACGTAATAAAAGAGAGACCGTAGGCAATGTTATAGTTTTACCACTTGCTGTAAACCTTTGAAGTCCGTTAGTAATAAATGTGATTTGTTTATGGTTATTGCAGCGGCTTCAGTTAAAACGGATAACAATAAATAGTGAAAGCTTATTGGGTCTTTCTAAATGTTCGTTAGGCATTCTTTATCCTGATTTGTAGAAATTTGAACTAGGCTAATATAAAATGTATTGTAACCGAAGGTAGGGACACTTTTTGTTTGACCAGCTCACGGGTCGTTGATTGTAGCGAATGTATCTTCTTGTATCTGTGTATCTGTTAAAGTATTTTTAATATAAGTATCATCCTGATAAGTGCATTTTATTTATTAGCGAGTGTTATAACATATATATATATATATATATATATATATATATATATATATATATATATATATATATATATATATATATATATATATATATATATATATATATATATATATATATATATATATATATATATATATATATATATATATATATATATATATATATATATATATATATATATATATATATATATATATATATATATATATATATATATATATATATATATATATATATATATATATATATATATATATATATATATATATATATATATATATATATATATATATATATATATATATATATATATATATATATATATATATATATATATATATATATATATATATATATATGTATATATATATATATATATATATATATATATATATATATATATATATATATATATATATATATATATATATATATATATATATATATATATATATATATATATATATATATATATATATATATATTGTGACACTAAATAGGTGTTGCAGGCAATGTCACAGAGGCCGGCTGCTCGTCTTTACGGAAGCGGTCGTGAGTTCGGAATTCGTATTTAAAGTAAACTCCGGACAATTTAATTCTTCTCTGCGCATAAGTAAACCAGCCCAGGCGCCATCCGATTTTAGTGAAATCGGCAAAACCAAATTGATAAATGAATACACAGCTGGCAGGTGCAAATAAAACACACTGTATCCGAATTCAAGTATAATAATATATAAATGTAAAAATATGTAAATGGGTATAGAGATATATGAATAAAGGTATTTGTAAATATAAATATGTATAAACACAAATAAAGGTAAATGTAACACGGACAAATAATTTGTCACAGCACTGTGTGACACAGCGAAATCACAATTTGGAACAACCAAGACAGTGTGTGAAGATCTGTGGTGACAGATGAGTTTGACACTAATATTAACCTACAAATGCCTACAAGTCGCGCTCTTTTGCAATGTACAACAGAGACAAGTCGAAATCTAATATAAATGGTGATCTTACTTGTACTAATGAAACCTACAATACTAATACAATATACTACCTAGGAAAGTAGGTAGTGATCAGGCCACCGATCAACAAATGACCAAATAAAGAAGCTAAAGGCACACCATCTAAATTGTAGTTTTTACAGGTATAATGCCCTTACGAACAGCTGTCCCTAAGTTTACAAAATCAAAAAATTATGAAATTATCACAAACGCAAAGCTTACGGTAAGAGGTATGACTAAAGTTACAAGGATTTTATCACCACCCATACACTTTGTCCTGGAAGTGTCGTGGCCATAACGTGAGACAAAGGTGTCCTCCACAACGCTATCATAAATAAAGAAAGTGGTACTCACAGTTGGGACTAAGTACACAAACCGTCTTTGACCGCTCTCGGATATCACTCTAGAGAATACTGCTAGCGAACCAATGTCCAACTTTGAGGGGCTCCGATACACTCTGTGAAGGGTAAAGGTGGCTTACAGGCTTCTCTGACCCACCGCAGCTCTCTTCAGGTCTAACTAAAGGCTGCGCCTCATGGACCTCAAACTTTATAACAAGCTGCTCGAAATAGCAAAAATAGATGAAACCAGTGGTTGAGTGCACCGTACAATGCTCGCTGCTTTTGTCGTGTTACTAGAGTTAATTTTGGCGTGAAGAAAGTAAGGACAAACAGTAAGAGACGAGAGGCCTGAAAATGTTCCGTTTTTCAGTCTTTCACATATGAAATTTATATCAAAACAAAGAGGAGATATTAGTTGTTACATACCTTAGCTCTTATTAGGCCTCCTTACACTTTGAGCCAGGATAATGTAGAAAATATCTGTTAAAATTCACTATCCTGTCATGGTTTCCAATTATACACAAAAAAGGGACTTCTTTTTGTCTCCTTGATAAAACTGATCTGATTAGCCAAATTGAAATAATTAAAATTACTAGATTTGAATTTGAATATAAAATGTTATTTCTTACTTCAAGCAGTTGTTAATAAAGTAAATTCTCAAACAACCCTATCTCTTATTTATTGTTATAATTTGTGTACTTAGTCTGTCTGTGTGAATAAATACCACTCCTTAAATTAATAGCTGTAAAATATGCTAAAACCAAATAGAGTGGCCTTGAGGGTATTTACCGGCGTGACAAAGGCAATTAATATATATATATAGATAAGTGCATCATATATAGATAAGGCAATCATTTACTGTCAATAACTCGAAATTTTGAATAACGAAATTAATAATAAAATGAGACCAGTGGCAACTTTTACTATTAATACCCCCACACATTTCATTTTTAAGAGGAATTATATGTAGCGAGCTCTCTACTATTTTGGAAACATCGAAAATATTAAAAATTATCGTGACAACTCCAATGACAACAGCCGAAGCAGAACGCACTTTTCCGACGCTTAAACACATAAAAATTTTGCGAAATACCATGCTTAATGACAGACTAAATGCTTTAGCTATGATGTCCATAAATCGAAATTTAGTGCACGAAATAAACAATTTTGATGATAAAGTGTTGAAGGAAAAATTCATTTCCAAGAAGGACCGCAGAGCGGATTTTACTTTTAAAAAATGAGTAAATATGTTGTCTGTGCAAATATGTTGTTCTCTTTTTTCTTACTTATAACCAGTGTAACACTGACTACCTACTTAGTGAGGTGATTTTTTTGACAATATATAAACTATCCCGCTGTTCCAGCTCTTCGTTCATCATCATAGCTCATATATTCAAATAACTCAATTCAATATTCGTACTTGCCTCTCAAGAAACATCTCTCTATTCCAAGTCCCGGATGATAACTTGTTGTTTCATCCCCTTGATTTAGCAGAAATACAATGAGCACCTGTAGACTTGGCATTCCACATGCGTATATGCAATATAATAAGAACCGTTTCCGCTCTGCATTTTTCTGTCCATTAAATCCCCTGAGTCCACTGAAAATAATAAAATTCAGTTATCAAATAATTTACTGCACAAATCCCTACGTGGGGGTGTGGCTTAATAGTGCAGTCACCCAAGCAGCATGGTGACGTCATTATTGCGTTCTTTTAAGGTGATTTTAGGTCTAAGACGTCAAGTGACCAATATGAAGCCGAACATATGACGTCATTTCTACATTTCTATGTCGTCTTTAAAACGTCACTTTTTTCTCGTCATTCAGTCGTACCTTTTTAATCTAATGTTACTAATCCTTAAGACGTCATGAATTTGACGTCATATTTTCCACGAACATTATATATTTTGGTTATACTTATTTGTTTACAATAAATAATTTCATTTTAAGTTTGAGACATATCTAAATTGAAAACATAAAGGGCACTTCAACGGTTATAATTACAATTTTTTTTGTTAGTTTTTGAATGTAATTTATATCAGCAATCATTTTATATCGGAACAAGGGATTGTTTCGATTTTCTTGAACAGTAGGAAATTGTCAATTACTTGAAAAACTGCATGTATTTTGGAAATGACGTCAAATAAACGTCAGTTAAATCATAAACGTCAAATGAGGACATTTAAACGTCATTTGGCTGTGACATTTTCTCGTCTCTTTTGCAGTTCTTTTAACGTATTTATGTCCTAAAAACTGATTAAAACTAATCTTAAACTACAAAATCTACCATATTTATACTATTTTCATGGTGACGTCACTAATAATATCACGCACAACAAGCACATCACCAGGAATTAATGTGATTTCGTTGTGAATTGCTGCCTTCAATTCCTGAATGGTCCGGGGTGTGTTCATGTACACCCTTGCTTTTAAATAGCCCCATAAGAAGAAGTCACATACCGTGAGGTCCGGTGAGCGAGGGGGCCAATGGAGATCTCCATTACGGGAAATCAAACGGCCAGGGAACAGAGCGCGTACAGCTTGCATTGATATCCTAGCGGTATGTGCAGTTGCCCCGTCTTGTTGGAACCACATATTGTCCATGTCGTAATTGTTCTCTTCAAGTTGTGGGAGAAGATATTCTTCAATCATGTTCACATAACGCTGCGAATTAACAGTAACCGCCTGCTCCCTTTCATTTTCAAAAAAGTATGGCCCACGTATCCCTACCTTAGAAACCCCACACCAAACCGTCACTTTATCACTATGGAGAGGCCGTTGGTGTAGTTCTCTTGGGTTAGTGTCGGCCCAGTAACGGCAATTTTGCTTGTTGACGTAGCCGTTAATGTGAAAGTGAGCCTCGTCAGACATCATGATAATCAGGTTTTCATCTTCCAATAACTCCAACATCCGTTGGATAGACTGAAGCCTTTGAAGATGGTCTGTTGGGAGAATCTTCTGGACCACCATGATTTTATAGGGGTGGAATTTCAGTTCTTTGTTAAGAATCCTTTGAAGGCTCCGACGTGACATTCCAAGAGCTTGAGCACGATGTCTCGTTGATCGACGTGGGCTCGTAATGACATCGCGTCTCACACGCTCCACGTTCTCAGGCGTTCTTATTGTTCGAGGTCTAGACGTCCATTTTGGAGCACATGAACCAGTAGTGCGGAAACTATGCACCCAACTCAATATCGTATCTCGCTTAGGAACACTACCGCGAGGTGGGATGTTGAAACGCCGGCGAAAGGCACGCGTCACAGCAACAATTGACTCGTTATTGCGTATAAACTCTTCCACTGCGAAAACACGATGCTCAACGGACCACGTAGCCATCGCGACTGACTGCCAGTCTGCAACTGAAACTTCCCGTCCCACCCACCACAGCACGAAGACCGCCGAACACCTGGCTCCCCCACTCCAGACGTACAGTCCACTTCAAAACCACCCGATCCATCTGCGCCACCCTATATATCACTAATCTAGGTTAGTGTTGCTGAAGGAGATCTACTGGCCAGGATTTATTTGGTCTTCTGTTGGCAGGTCTGTCTATACAGGGTGTTTCAGGATTATGTTTACAAACTTTAAGGACATATTTTTCAGGTAAAGATAATCAAAAAATGTTGTATAAACATAGGGCTGAAAACGCTTCGTTTTCGAGATACAGGGTGTTAAAGTTTCCAAAAAAATATTGATATCTCTTAATATCTCGGAAACGGATAGAGGTATTTAAGTAAAATTTGGTATAATATATGACAAGATAATATGTTAGAATATGACTAAGTAACAAGTATTGCGAACCACCATTGGCGGAGAGACGGGTAGGCAATAAAATTAATTAAAAAAGAAGTATTACGGCCCTGCAAAAAATGAAAAATAGCGTCATTTTTGAGTGTAACAGTCTATTTTGGACAAATATTATCTCTTGGAATATTCTCGTATTTGCAACCGTTTCATGGCAAATTCATTTTTTATACCGCCGCGGCGAAAAACCGCATGTGTGCAGCAGCGCTTAGTTTCACCAAGAATCAGTTACATTGTTCAGTAAATTAAATAACTTAGTGTTCAGTAAACAGTAAACAACAAATAGAGATAACAGTGGCGGCTCGTGATGAAATGAAACGGGCGTTCTGCACATATTTACTCACCTATTTTTTGAAATTCAATTCAATCCTGCGATCCTTCATAGAAGCAAATTTGTCTAT
>CAXKVY010002436.1:0-128237 GCA_964058915.1 Tetropium fuscum
AACAAAGATCAGAGGAAGATATTTCTTGGACACAACACCCTAATATTATTACCAAAATGAAAAAATAAATGGTTTTATCAGGAATATTTTGCAAAAAATATATTTTCGGTAAATTTTAGTAGCAAAATTTAAATTAAAACAGACTATTTAAGATGCTCTTAATCTATTTTTAATTATTTCATGTAACTAAAAGGCAAGGAAGACGTTTCATTTGTGCCATAAATATCTAACCAATTATTTGCAAAATGTCTTTGCAATTTATATACTTTACAAAAAGAGAGGGAAAAAAGAGAGCATAATATGAACAGGTATTGAAAGTATTTATTGAGCTATATTAAAATCAGACTCATATTATAAAAAAATCATTAATTGTTATTACTTAATATTGTTTTCATTATTGTGATCAGCTGCTGTTCCCTGATCCCTCCTTTTGCTAAGCTGAAAACCGCAGTTGCCCTCGCTGAATGGTTAGTGATCTTCACTTTCTTGGTATCAATGCCAACCTCAGTGGTAGCAGATTTTAACCACGTGGATTTTAACCACGACATATTTTAACCACCCCTTTGACTGTGATGCTTTCAATTAGGGTTTGCAGTTAAAAATAATCTATCAGTTTTGACAGTATTACCCCTTTTTTGTATTAATTTTTGAAAAAGTCAAACAGAGTTGGAGGAAGTCCTCAGGGTTGGAGGAATTAGTAATGATATATATCTATCTTCCAATTTCCTGGATCCTTCTCGGGTAGTCTGAAAAAACCGGATTATATTCTATGCGGTCAGTAAATCCTCCTTTGCTATCTGTTTACTCCACAAAATATTTTACCCTAGCTGAACATCCTTAAAATATTTATTATAGAATGCCAATATCCAACTTATCAATTTTAGGCTTGTGTTATATATTTTTCGAATCAATTCAACGTCTAATCTAACACCAAGTGGCATCGCGCGTTCGTAAATGAAGTATCATTTCGCGTACCGCTGCTACTCATATACATACATATAATTATAACAATGCTCCTCACATCAGCGGTGAATAACCTTAACTTCTACAAATTGGCTAACTTTCACTTTATTGCAATAGTTATACATATTTCCCCCCTCATAGTTGTAGTGTTGATGGACTTCAATAAATGGTTGTAAGTAGATGCGTAGAATTGTATTAATTGATCTAAATCCATGTTAAAACACCTATATAATTTGCATAATATGCTTAAATACATACATTGCAATAATATACATATTTATGTTGACTGGCGGACTTCAGTGTGTGCATTGAGACATGAAGTCATTAATGATCGACATTATGTAGTCAAGAGGTGTTTTCAAATATTTGGCATTTATATGTTTAGATCCAATTTCACTTTGATCCATACGTGATGTAGACGCTGCTTTTCGAAAGCTTTTATTTAAATACTCTAAGAAAAAAATAATCTTTAAATTAAATTAAACCCAATAATTTATATGATATAAAAGCTTAGCGAGATTTGAAGCTTTTATTTCGAAATATAATCGTACCTACTAAGTATATCGAGAGAGAAAAATAGAGTAAACTATATTAATGACTATACTATTAACACATGTCTACTGGTTTTAAAAAAAATTGTGCCATTAACTCTCACATTTTCATTAACTCTCACACATCGGTTAGGCAGTAGATATTCTAAAAGTAATCCTTTGTTATGTTGATATCCATCTAATAACCTATCTCTGGGTCAGGGATTTTGGTTACAAAACCTTGTTGTTCCGTATAAGTATTTGAATCTAACAATGAGTGAAGAAAGAGAAAATAAGGTCCATTAAAAACTGATTACTTGCTGTTGTGTAAAATAGATTTATTTAAAATCAAAACGAAAAACCTTCACGTCCAATTACTCTTAGTTGGATTACTTCACTACCTAGACAAGGGTCACGGACATTAAGCAATGCCTTCCTTATGCTATATCGTGAAAAGGAAAGGTAAACAAGCACCTTGCTGATAGCTTTGAGTGAGATACAATTTCTCACTTAACGCTTATAGGTAGGGCGAAAAATTTGCTTTGGCTTTCGGCAGTTCGTCGGCTAATGACATTTTCTCTTACTTTTCTCTCGTGAAATTGTCGTAGGTAATATTTTAACGAGAAGTTAAAATATTACTTAGCAACGTGTTTTTTCGATTTTTTTCACAGGAAAAATTTGATGTCCGAATGGTATTTGACAAGATTAGTTCATCAGTAACAGATTATTCTGCATACACATAGCTTACAAAACATACTACCTATTATACATGCATAAATATGTAGGTATTAATATGAAAACTGAAAAAAATTATTTAATCACAAAATAATACAAACTTAATTGTTTATGGTACAGTGCCGTTCAATTGAACGTAAACGATTTTTTTAATTAATGTGAAACAGGATTTCAGGTAATCAAAACTTGATTGTCAATTTTATTTGTCAGTTTACTAATAATTATTCTATATTTTGAAGTTTTCCTTATAATTATTATTATTATGCCGCGCTTAACTGAACTGCAAAAAATGAGAGCGGTGACGTTACTGCAGAACGGATGGTCAATGCAAACAGTTGCAGATACTTTGAATGTGAGTAAAGGTTGCATTTACAAAATTAAGCAAAATGGAATGCAGAAGGAACTGTTGAGTACGTCCATAGAGGGGGCCGTCAGAAATTCAGTACTATGGAGGAAGACGAACTCGTCCTTGACCACCTCCGACAGAATCCTTTTGATACAGCAGTGACTGCCTGCTTCTTAACAAATTTTCCTGCTTCGGTGGAAACCGCAAGACGACGTATCAGAGCATCTGAGCTGAAGAATTTTTCGGCTGCAAATAAAGTTGCTCTGTTGCCACGGCATAAGGAGCAGAGGTTAAACTTTGCCAACAAATTTGTCGGTGTGCCACAGGACTTTTGGGACAACACAATTTTTTCAGACGAAAAATTTTTTCAATCCTGCTATGATGGATCTGTGCGTGTATACCGCCCAAGAAATTGCCGATATGAAGAGCGCTATATAAATCCTACAGCTCGTAGTGGTCGCTTCTCCATCAACGTGTGGGCATGGATATGTTGCCAAGGAGCAGGTGTTACTTGGAGAATCAGAGAGCGTCTTACTGGTCAAAGCTACGCTCTCATTTTGGAATATGTTATGTTACCTTCCGTTTCCAATTTATATCTCGAGAACTTCACTTTCCAGCAGGAAAATATTTTTATTTCCTCTTTCCTTTTTCCATATTTCAATTAAATTTATATTTCAGGATAATTCCTCTATTCACAAATCACGAGTTGTTACTGAATGGCTGAATACAAACCATATTAACACTCCTGCCTAGTGTTAATATTGCCTATTAACAAGTCGCCGGATTTAAATCCGATAGAAAATGTATGGGTACAAATGGAAAAAGACATGTATAGCAGAAATTTCCAACCAGCGAACGTAGAAGAACTGTGGTTGGCGATTGAAAATGCCTGGGAAAATATTGGCGAGGATTACACCAGGACACTAATATTGTCTATGAGAAATAGGCTTCAAAAAGTTATAAACGCGAATGGTGCTTGGACCAAATACACTGCGCAACTTATTTAACGCACAACCAAAAAGTTAACTCAAATTTGACGTTATGTATTTTCGACAATTTTTGTTCGTTTTGGTCGATTTTTTTCGAATTGTAGGTTTTTCTCTTAGGAATATCGCTGTCTTAGTTGTTTTGGTAAAACGAATGATTTTGATATTATACCAGGTGCTATAAAAATGTTATGTTTTTTCCGAAATTTCAAAACGTCCTGTGGGCTATACAAGGTATTGCAAGTTATTGCAATTATAGCCAATTTAAATCCTCATGTTTTTTCTACATTTTCTTTTTTTATTCATTTGTTTATCTCTGTTACTTCATGAAATACACCGTTTTGAAACACCATATGCTTTTATTCACATGAAATGCATTTATCGGACAACTCAAACAGCTAGCAAGCTATGGAAATCGAAGATTACACGTCATAAACTGACAACTGTCTCATTAGTTTTTTGTTGACAGTCCAGCAATAATTAGTGAATAATGGAACGCCAAACCAGAAATTTAACTCGTGATGAATGTGTTGAGGCAGCTACATTACATGGTGGAGGGTGGAGTTACAACCGCATAGCTGGAAGGTTGGGAGTGTCTCACACAACTATAGCGAGAGCAATTCAAAGGTACGCGGAAACAGGAGAACATTCCAGACGGGCCGGTCAAGGTAGATCTCGTGTTACCTCTGCTATCCAGGATCGTTTTTTAAGAGTAAATGCTGTAAGACAACGATTTATAACTGCAACACATTTAAGAGCACAACTTCAAGACGCAGGTGGTCCACTCATATGCGTTCAAACTGTACGCCGACGACTGAGGGAGGTAAATTTAAGACCCAGGATTGCTGCTCGCGGACCCGCATTAACAGTAGATCATCGAAGAGCCAGATTGAATTTTGCCAATGAGCATGTTAATTGGATGGAAGCAGATTGGGAACATATTCTTTGGACTGATGAGTCAAGGTTCAGTTTGTATAATTGTGACAGACGTAATCGCGTCTACCGAAGACCCGATGAGCGAGTAATGCAATTTTTTGCACACAACTTTATATGGAGGTGGATCCGTCATGGTGTGGGGCGGAATATCTTTGACTGGGCGAACGGACTTGGCAACTGTGAATGGAAATCTCAATTCTGACAGATACATCACAGACATTCTTGAAGCACATGTTTTGCCTTATGCCCCCTATATAGGACCCAATTTTTTACTTATGCAAAACAATGCGCGTCCCCACACGAGTCTTATCGTGAGAAATTATCTTGAAGAAGTAGGAATTGATCACATAGACTGGCCAGCCCGTAGCCCCGACCTTTACCCCATTGAACATGTTTGGGATTTTATCGGTCGGCGGTTACGAAGTGAGGGACGACAACCCCAAAATTTACAAGAATTGGAAGGACGCCTAGTCGAATTATGGAATTATGGAATGGCTAGATCAGAACCTAATCAGAACTTTGGTTTTAAGTATGAACCAAAGATGTCGGGAGGTCATTCGCGGAAGGGGTGGAAACACCAGATACTAATTCTCTATTTACTTTTGTTTTGTTTCCTGTTATTCGTTGTTTTATTGATTAAAGCAATCCATTTTTCTAGGTATGTTTTTTGAGTTTTTGTCCTTTTAAGACCGTTTTCTGTTCTAAAACACCTTGCATCTCTCAATAAATTATAAGATATCAAGGAAAACAGAATGCAAAATGAGGCATTGAACCAGTCAATGAGTAATAAATATAATAATGAGTAATAAATAATGAGCACTTGACAAAAAAAAAAAGTTAATAAATATAATAAAAATTACGTCAACTCAAAAATTGGATATTGTATGAAGTAACAGAGATAAACAAATGAATAAAAAAAGAAAATGTAGAAAAAACATGAGGCTTTAATTGCTATAATTGGCTATAATTGCAATAACTTGCAATACCTTGTGTAGCCCACAGGACGTTTTGAAATTTCGGAAGAAAACATAACATTTTTATAGCACCTGGTATAATATCAAAACCATTCTTTTTACCAAAACAACTAAGACAGTGATATTCCTAAGAGAAAAACCTACAATTTGAAGAAAAAAATCGACCAAAACGAACAAAAATTGTCGAAAATACATAACGTCAAATTTGAGTTAACTTTTTGGTTGTGCGTTAAATAAGTTGCGCAGTGTATTAATTGATAGTAATTTTCTTAAGTTCTCAGTTAGTTTGTTAATTTAATGGATTTTTTTCCAAGAGACGCCCTTACCATATAGATGTTCCTTAATAAATACTGTATATAAAATGCTGTCACCCTATAACTGACAGATACTTCAACCTAAAATAATTTTGAATGTAATCTGTTAACAAAAGCCTGCTTCACAATGGGAAAATTTCTAAAATTTCTCATAACAGTCGTTTACTTTCAATTGAACGGCACTGTACAATTAAAATATAAATAGCAATTTTGGTATACAGTAGTTAACTCATTGATAACGTTGGGTGTAGGTAAATCATTAATGTTGTTGATGGGTCCGTTGATGGGTCCAGCTGTACAGTGAGAAGCTCGAGGAGGCTGCAGGATCTTCTGTTTTCTGTATATTAGCTGGAGGTAATTGAAAATTGCGCGTTTGTGATTGGTGGAAATTAAGACGAGGGAAATAGTCGTTGTTATATAATATGTTATAATTGATATTTTCAATGGGATACAATAATAGAAATATTAAATATTTTAATATTTTTAAAGTAATAAGTATTTTTGTTATAAAAAAATAGTTTATTAATAGTATAATTTCAAATCGACTATTATGTTCTGGTAGTCATTTTTTAAATTTGAGATCAGAGAAAAATAGGAAAACGATAATGCATAACACCGAATTGATCAATCAAGTGTTTTGCAAGGATTTAAAAAAAATAAAGAACATGATTATGTCTGGTTACGATTCGCACATTAGATGCGGCAGGTTATTGTGTAACTATTAAAAATTAAGATTTTAATTAAAAGTAGATACACTTAAATTAGAAGTAAGGTTTACTTATTAAATAATACTTATTTGAAACGTAATTGGGTTTTATTTAGGTATCAAATTTTGGAGAAAGGAAATCCATATTATCTACATGACGTGTTAGCGCGTTGATTTTCAATATATTGACTACTAAAACGGACATATAGATATTTTTTAAATATACCCAGTTCTTCAAAATTTACAGAAACAAATGAATTCCAATTATACATGCTGTTTTATTTCGAAATATTATGCTACTTTATAGCATTAATTCTAATTAATCTATCATTAATTTTTATATTATTTACAGAAACTGAAATGTATATATTTTAATAATAATAATAGTAGCAATATTTTATTAGTCAAGAAGAAGATACAAAATTGTACATATGGCAAGTGAAATATACAAAAAGAAATAAACAATTAAATAACAAACTGGTAACATGGTAGAACTACTAAAACAAACAATTTATAAATAACAAATATAATACTTACATGCATATGTTATAAACATTGATTTATAAATTTATTGATTTATTTATTGATGTAATAGGACAAATTGCCTAAATTTACAGTTACATCACTTAATTTAAACATAACATTCAGTATAGTCTTAAATATAAATAATAAGTATATAATATAATCAATAAGTGCATATTTCGTAGAAAAAAAGAAACGTGAAAACATAGTGGGCACATAAAATCAAATCAAATGAAACGTAAATAAATCACAAAGAAAAATAAATAAAACAGGAAGTTTTTCTCAATAAGAAGACTTTTCCGATTTCGTTTTATATGACGAAAATTCATCTTGTGCATAGTTCTCAAAAGAACTTTCCGAGATAACTTGGTTAAAGATTGATCATCAGAAATAGCTAGTGAAATTATCTTCAGTGTCGGAATCCTATTTTTAGAAAAGAAACCATGGATAATCCGGCGAATTGCGTATTTGACATCTTCGTCGGCGTCAATTTTCTTTCTGCCACTAGTTTCCGTTTTCTTTTTTTTGCAATAGATTCCTCATCTGTAATTGCACGAAACACACTATTCACACAGATTTTTGTCAACGAAGCGCATATATATCAACTGCCTCATTTTTAGTGATTCCAGAATACCGTTCCAATATTTCTTCGTATACATTTTTGATAATTTTCAGTTCTCCTCCTGTCAAATTCGGTCGCTTACGATTGGAATTATTGGTTTTAGAACCACTACTACTCGCATTCCTCGCTTCCATCGCATAAAACACTAAACACTCACGTATAACACAATATTATAATTCATTTATATCGCGAATCAACCGTGCATAAGGCACAATGAAACGCCGCGGTCGCGCCAAAACATGAAACAGCGCATGTGTCAATATATCCACCGAAATCCCGCGTCTTTGCCTCTGACCAATGAAATTTCATTTAATTTAGGAACGCCTAAAACTCACCAATGAAAACACGTTGCATTTGCTATAGCGGCGCAGCTAGCGGTAGACCCGGTTACTAATGAGTTCTGCCCATAATTTCTATAGAATGTACACAAATTTGCACACTAATGGCCGAGTCACCGTGCGTGTTAATCCTGGATTACGTTTAAGCCTGACTTAGTTTGACATATTTGTATGCAAATGTGTCAAAATAAGTCAGGCTTAAACCTAATCCAAGATTAAAACATACGGTGCACTCGGCCATAATAGACAGACCGTTCAATTGTGATTGTGGTGTGATATTATGTATGAATCACTCCACACTATTTCGGAACCAGGGTATAATAGTATGTGTTACCATATGCTTTACCTATATGGTGAATTTGATTGCAATATTACGATACAACGCTTATAGTCCGGTCAATCTAGACAGAAAAATGAGAGCGAAGGTACATAAATTCGCATCAAGCTGAAAATTGGTAGAATTGTTAAAAATGTGATTATAAATAAAACTTAAAAGTTCCCCATTATTCCCCTGTATGGAAAAAATGTTACTCGAGGTCAAAGGTCAAAAAAATGGGTTTCTCGCGATTTTCAGCGAAACGGTAAGTCTTATCATAAAAATATATTAGACAAAAATTGTAGGTCATCATATTATCTATCAAAAATGTATCAGTGCTTTTTTTTCTACGAGCCACCCTTTCTGGGATATAACGATTCAAAAAGTTGTTCAAGTTGTTATGGCCATAATATGCACACGTTTCCACGCCACCTATGAGGTAGTGTACTTAGCGCGTTTTTTTTAACGTGGTTTCCCCAGTAGGCCTACTCCACGGGTCAGTTGTAATCCTGTTTAATTTCTTAAGTTGCTTCAGCAGCAACTAAATCATATTCAAATGCGACTCGAGCAAGAACAGCTTTTGCTATAGCATCGTCACGAGTCCGAGCTACTTCCAGAATTGAATCTTTAAATTGAAGTGTACTTACTTGGCTAATTCGACGGCGAAAATCTAAGGATTTTCTTCTTTCATACTCTTCATTCAATTTCTGGCCACAAAATAAGCATAGTTCTTTAAAACAAAAAGCTGATTCACTGACACGTGATCTAGTACGAGGAGGACTTACTGTGGATGTACTGGCTTCTTGTTCTTCACGTTGTCTATTATTAGCTGCAGCAATAGAAGACTTTCGAGTATAATTTTTACGACAATTTTCATGTATTATCACAGATTTCTGATTTTTGAGAAATTCTGAAAATTCATCTGCTCTTTCGATACTTGCATTAATTAATGACTTCATACCACGTTCAACAGTAACAACTTCACTTTCAGTTAAAAGTTTACCACAAATAAAACAATATTCAGATATTTTTGTTATAAAAGTCAAAACAGCACGATATAGGTTAGGATAAACACGTGATTTCACTACAGCGTGTCGCTCAAGACTAACGGTATTTCATTTATTATAGCAGGTGTAAGACCCTAGCCACGCACACAATAGAACAAGAGACAGATGTTGTCCTCGAAGTTACACTGGCGTATGAAGTAAGGGACTGGGTTTCATTTGACCTGATATTCTTATAGTTATGTATATTTTATATTTTAAGTATAAGTTACAATCACCGATAGAAAAATACTTCAACATATATAACAACTCTAGATAAGAGATGTATATACGTGGCGCACTCATGCATATTATGCCCATAACAACTTGAACAACTTTTTGAATCGTTATATCCCAGAAAGGGTGGCTCGTAGAAAAAAAAGCACTGATACATTTTTGATAGATAATATGATGACCTACAATTTTTGTCTAATATATTTTTATGATAAGACTTACCGTTTCGCTGAAAATCGCGAAAAACTCATTTTTTTGACCTTTGACCTCGAGTAAAATTTTTTCCATACACGGGAATGATGGGGAACTTTTAAGTTTTATTTATAATCACATTTTTAATAATTCTACCAATTTTCAGCTTGATGCGAATTTATGTACCCTCGCTCTCATTTTTATGTCTAAATTGACCGGACTATTAGATACATTTCCTTTTCCAGATGCTTTACCAGAGATAATTGGAAACAACTGCAAATCCTGTGACAATAAACAAATGTCTAACGCGAAGAGGATTGCGAGATTTGTTCAAACGAAATATCCAGATGTATGGAATGCGCTAGTAAAAAAGTACTCTGGAAACTGATGCTGATCCCATCCAGACACCTAAATATAAATAGCGGAGAAACACTGAGGATGCTTTCGCTAGAAATGTAGCCAGCTAATTGTGAACAAGTTGGATATATATATATTTATTTATTTTATTATAATACAATAAGTTTTGTAAGACTGTAGGATATACATTTTGTATCACGTTATTATGCATCTTAGTTAAGCTTAATGCACAATGGAACTATTTACAGTACATAATCGTACCCGAATATATGATTTTTTTTAGAGTTAATATACTTTCTATATTCGACTATATAGATGATATGAATAATAGTTTTTATAACCTCATGTTCTTATTTTTTGTTCTGTATCAGAATTAAATTTAACATTACTATTTTTATGACAGTAAAAAAATCTTACGTATAGTATACTTAATAGCATCAGAATTAATAATATTATCTTCCTTCCAGAAAAATTATAGATGTTTCAACTCGCGCCTGAATGGCGAACTTAACCTATAAAAATCGCGAAGTTGAGAAAAACCGTTCTGTTTTTTTTGTAAATAACTAAAAAACTATAGCTTGAGAGAAGTTAAATGAGGGCGTTTTAGATATTAAAAAAAATATTTTAGATATTTTTGGTGAGTATTTAAATCTATAGAGTATCGTCTGTAGTTTCCTTATAGTATATTTTATATGTTTATCCCATCGTAAGTGCCTGTCAATGACAACTCCTAAATATTTAATTTCTGTTGAGGGCATGATATGTTCCTTCTTATGAATTTAAATTTTTATGTGTAAAAATGGAGGAAGATCAGAAGCGTAGCAGCTAAATGGTAAGTAGTTAGTTTTTTCGAAATTTATTCTTCTTAACTTTTCCAACCAGTTTTTAATATCCGTTAAGTCATTTTCAACACTTATTTTTAATTCTTCCCATGAGTTGGCTTTGAAAAATATTGCAGTGTCATCCGCGAATCATATAATGTCTGCTTTACGCAAGGATAGAATAGAATAGGTCATTTATATAGATAGAGAACAAAACCGGACCCAACACTGTACCTTGTGGCACTCCATATTCTACAGTAAGGTGGATCGGAAATTACTGAAAAATTAGAAAGTATTTTATTTGATAGCGGGCTAGTTGACAAAACTTGCTACATGCATTATTAATTGATATTCTAAAAAAAAAATTTATTTTGAACGTGTCCGTCAGGTGCCCCACCTATGGTAAAAAAATTGTTTTTTTTATTTTCAAAAATTTTTATAACCCTATGTGGCAAGCCTTCTTGTATGTCTAAAAAGTACGTGTGTAAAAACTGGAGACGGTTGGAAAATTTTTGTAGGTGCCCCAAGTAATAAAACTTAGACGGTAGGAAATTTTTGTAGGCACCCCAAACAATAAAACTTATTTTGTGTACTTATATATTATTATTATTTATAGGATATAGAGAGGTCATGGATAGTAAACTAAAAGAATTATTTTAGTGTGTAAACTAATGAAAAAGAAAAATAAAACTCAAGCACAAAAATAACTACAAATATGAATGTAACCCTAAAAAAAATTATTTGAATTTAAATTTCGTATTGAAGGATTTCATTATATTTCTAGATTCCAGTCGAGATCTTATAAGCCATCCCTTCTTTCTTCTCCACACACAAGAGATGCAGCCTCCGTAACCAGTTTTACACATCTCTCGGTCCCTTGTGTGTGACACGGGAAACTAGGCACATTTAAAAGTTGTGCAGAAGGATTCTCATTTAATATAAATGTCACCAAGTCCTCATCAGAGACGTGTTTTACAATTGGAGGTTCTACTCGTTCAACATCAACATTACTCCAGTAAATAATATCAGTATATTAATCGGCTTCCATGTTTAATACTGGTACACGAAATTTTTTGACAAGTGACGAATTCTTATTACTTTTCCTGGCAGCGATCACTCTATGGCAAGCTAATTTTCTAATATGAATTCTATCATCACATAACATTGCCAGAAGCAAATTCTCCATATGAGCAAAATAGGCATTTCTTTGTATAACAGCATCCACGGTTTTTCTTAGGCGGTCCGGCATATATCTTGAATACATAATTAGCCTCCATAAGTGTTGAGGTCCTTCGCTACATTTGATTTTATATGAAACCATATACTTTTAAAATATAAGTAACTAAATGTATCAAACTTTCGGAAGGCTCTTCGGATGCCACATAGAGGCGAAGGATTCGGTTTGCACTTGTTAGCCACCTAGAATGCACCACCGGCCCTGGTTGAATAGCAGCTAAATCTTGACTGCATTTTCCTGGCGATACCGCTTTTAACATATCAAACATATACTGCTGATCAGTACTCAAAATATTCCTATCTACGTCGGGAAATGGATTTCCCTCGATATTATGGAATTTGACGACAGGAAGCGTATGACAACTTTGCAATGATTTGCCAATATCACCAGAAAATGCTTTGGGGCCTTGAGTAACGCCATCAAGCTGAACTAATAGATGTCTTGAAGGAAGTTCATTAAGATGCAACATGGAAATAAACCATTGCAGAGGACGATTTAAGTCAGCTTCCAGAAGACTTATTACTCCTCCGTTTGTACCAGTATTGATGACTGTTCCATCGCAACCGATTGCTATAAGCGAATCAGTTGATATACCCTTTGCTTTAAAAAATGACAATATCCCATTTTTAATGTTGACCGCAGTTCCTGAGGGAACAGCCAAATGTCCTAAATAAACGCAATTGGGTTCTTGTGTCAAGGAAATGTGCTCATCTTTGATAGTACTAGCATAATACTTATTGCCTTTTTTACTTTGCATTCTGGTCTTATCCTTCCGTTCGTCAAAGTATAAGCTTTGCACCGTCAGAGAGGCATTTGTATCCTGTAATTCTTTTATATGTTTTTCGCGTTCTCTACGCACTTTATTTCGATCAATAACTTTTCCGACATCTGCTTCGCTAATAAGACCAAGATCCTGGAGGAGAGCAGAAGAAATAGATGCTGCTGTTCTATCTGAGATCCCACGACGATCGCATTCTCTGGCAAAAGCGGAAAGTTTATGTCTCATTTGAGGTTTTGTATCTGTCTCAGACACAGAAGAACAAGAAAGTTGTGGATCGAAATTATATGAACTGCAAGAGGGGGCTAATGAATTTGATTCTTTCATTCGTTTTTCTTCTTTCTCTTTTTCTCCTTCATCTTTATCTTCTTCCGACAAAGTACTACTTTCCAACTCTTCCATCTCACTTGTTCCTTCACAACTAACTGACTGTGGTTCTGTTCCGTTCTTATTTCCTTGTGAATCTGACTTCTTTTTCTCTTGTTTCATCTTGCGTTCTTGCCTTTTTTCCAGTTGCTTTGTAGTTTTCTTATCAATTGGTTCTATCACCTTCTTCCTCAAACTTCGCTGATCGGCCAAAAATAGTTTTTCATTAACAGGAACCTTTCTTTCTTTGGAACAGCCACACGGGTTAAAATTTTCACACTTACAGCAGACAGTGTCAAAAAAAGTTTGCTCCCACTTGCACCTTAGATCGTCCAGTTTCTTTTTGTAGCCCTCGGACTCTTTTCTACCTTTATATGGTTTCAAGATCTTCCTGTAATCGCTATTAAGTTTTGTTATCTTTTTAACTATTTTCTTATGTTAAATTATGGGAACAGAAGATTTTTTCCATATGAATTCCAATGTTGTGGCGACCTTCGTTGACATGGTCGCAGCAGGTGGGTCTTTGTTGCTGCCATAAGGCTTTTCTTCTCATTTCTGACAAGTAGAAAATATCGAATTACATCTGCATTTGTGGGAAGTACGACCGGAGACATCTTTGAGGGATTCCCAAATAAAGGATAAATGTTAGATGTTCTGGTTTGAATTTTTGAACTCATTCTGCTTTGGTGTATCTGGAACAAATATACAAATTGTAATCGGGTAAAATAAGTAGGTAGGATACAAAAACTACACTATTTAGAAAATTTGATTTATTCAGAAAAATGCCAAAATATACACAGTTATTCTAAATTATATAAAAATATGACAATTCTTACTTTTTAACTTACTTGGGGCACCTCCAAAAATTATCCAACTGGCTCCAATTTTTGTACACACACTTTTTGCACATACCAGAACAATTATTTTCACAGGCGATAAAAAAATAAAAAAAAGTAAAATTTGGGGTGGGTGGGGCACCTGAAGGAGATGAGTAAAAAAAATTTTTTCTTACTTCTTAAAATACTTCCCTGCATATGTAACAACTTTTGCCATGCAGGCTGTTACCGAGTTAAAAGAAAAAAAATTCGATCCACCTTATTCTACAGGTAGTGTATCACCTATTACATTATTTGCTTTCACGCTCTGATGTCTGTTGGTTAGGTAACTTTGAAACAGTTTGAAACTATTCCGTCTGATACCAATGTCATCAAGTGATTGTAAAAGTAAGGAATGACTAACTGTATCAAACGCTTTTGATAAGACAATGAATGTACAGAGACAGGGTTTTGTTTGATTTAGTGCAGAGTGGATTTTTGTTGTTAAGGCTACTATTGCATCTTCAGTCGACACATTCTCTTTAAATCCAAATTGGTTTTTTCGGAAATTATGTTATATCCTGTAATATAAGCATGTAGTCTCTTTTTTATAATTTTTTCAAAAACTTGAAAGATGAATACCAAGGGTGTCAAGATGGCTATAAGGGTGGCTTATTAGTTTCAGAGTTTCAGCCTTAATATTGTCCACTCCAGTCTTATTTTTTAATTCTGATGTTATTACATGTTTGATTTCATTAGCATCTCTAGGAACTAACAAAAGAATTTGGCCTAATATTTTATTAGCTAATGTTTAGCCCATGCTTGAAAAGAATTTGTTAAATTCATTTGAAATTTCTTTGGCACAATTTAATGTGCTTCCATTTTCACTTTTTAAGCATGATATATTACAGGATTTATTTTTGTTGTTAGTAATTTCTTGTACTATATTCCACAGTTTTTTTTGTGTTTAGTTTATTTTATTTTTATAGTAATCATATTTTCTTTTTTTATTAAGGATAATTTATTTTAATAATTTATATATTGTGTTCTTAGTTCTATATTATTGGGATTTCTCTTTAATGTTGTGAACATATCATTCTTTTTGTTAATAGAAGTTACTAAAGCATTAGTTATCCATGTTGATTTCTTTGTATCTTTTCTTTTATTTTTATTGACTGTAGTACATTTGTCAATAGTTTCCATTGTTATATTAATCAATTTATTTATAGCAATGCCAATTGTTCATTATAAACTGATTCCCAAGAGATTTCGTGAAAACATTTCTGCAAGTTTGTATAGTTAATAGTACTACTCAATCGATACATATTTTCTGGCTCTTTAATTTTTTGTAAAACTATTTGTAATATTATAGGATAGTGATCAGTGATATCTGTTTTTATTATTAATGGTAAGGTAAAATCTGTTATTTATTTCTTTACATTTAATAAATATATGATCTAGACAGGATTTGGTATTCTCTTGTACTTTAGTGAAGTTATTTATTGTAGATATATAGCCAAACTCATTGAGGATGTTTAAGTACTCAATTGCATAGGTCGAAATCCTGACGAATATCAATATTTAGGTCACGAACAAACAAATTATAGTTTTCGTTTTCATCATTTATGTTCTCTACTTGCAAATAGTTTTGCAGGTGATTGTTGAATACATTTGAATCTAACGATGGAGATCGGTAGAGAGCTGTTATGATGTTATTATCATAACATTATCCTTTTATCTGTATTTTAATTCTGAGAGCTTTAATTTCACCTATAAGAATAACACGGTAGGTATATTTTAAATTCGATTTAACCCATTAATGCCCATTATTTTTTTTTTGTTAAATCTTATTTTTGTTTGAATCTCAGAACTTAGGGAGGTTAGTATCAATATTATAAAATGGAAAAAAAATCTCTGTCTTGGTTTTTGATATTTGATGTGGGTCGTTAACAACCCCTTGGGCTCTAGGAGTGGATTAATAATACATTTGTTCAATAACTTTATTTTTATTTATATGAGAATATTTTTACTAACAACCGTTAGATTTTATGATATCCTTCAAAACATTTATCGTGAAGCGGGACATCACAAGCTTCACAGGATTTTGTGGTCTTGTTTTTACATACTTCACATCGCAGCCTCTTATGTTGGGTCAAACTAGAGGCACATCTTCGCTATTTTCCCAATGCATTCTTCTACGGGGTAGTGGTGCATATCCACTCAAAAGCAGAATTCCTATATAGGTGTACATATCGTCTACATTCAATTCAAAATCGGGTTTATTTTTTTTGGCAGCATACATGCATGTATATCTAACCAAATTTTCGACAATCTCTGGAGTCAAAAAAAAATCTAAAGGATGAGTTGCACTGGAAAGGGTTAGCGGCATACAAAATTTAAAATTCTCTTGCATTTTCTTCGGAAAATCTCCTGCTGCTTCCCATTTGAAAGGTTTGATTGTCGGCAACGTTTTTCTAAAAATGGGTTCTTCGGTTTGATTTCGTTGAGGGATTTCTACAGTCTGGGACTCTTTGGGGGTTTCTGCAATTTCTGAGTAATCCGGCCTATTACTATTATCTTCAAAAAAGAACTCGGCTTTTGCATTCAACTGTGCGGAGCACAAACGGTCAGGATCATTACATTCATCATCACCTGAATCTTCGGCACTATCTTCAGCATCATCAGGTGGAAATATAACTATTCCGTCTGGAATCACGTCTAAATTTTCAATCTGCTCAAGGAGCTCAGCAGTTGTTAGAGGACGATAATAAAATAATAAAAAATGTTAGTACTCCTAGAGCCCAAGGGGTCGATAACGACCCATGCATTTTCGGCATCATGCAACGTGGCAACCATGCAATAAGAACTCAACTTTTCATAACCATACTTCTAACCAATACCTGTTGCTCAGATACATATGCTAATATTGCATAATATACAAAATAATAAGTACTTACCATTTCCGAAGGTTTTCCATTGCACACACTAACAAATCTGTATATGCGAAATTACTTATCAACAAATCAGTAAGTATAAAAACAACCGCGCCAAATGAACGTCGTGGGAAGCATATATGACATGGAAATAAGTTTTGATACTCAACTTGTATTAAAGAAGTAAAGCATGGGAAAAAAATATGTTGAGGGTCGTTAACGACCCCCATGGGCCTTAATGGGTTAATATATATACAACAACACCATCGTTCTGATTTATATCTCCCTGATTGTATATCATATTCATCTAGGTTATATAAAGTTGTATCTTTTATGTTCTATGTTTCTGTCAAAATAATACAGTCAAATTTTGTACCTATGTATATCAGTACATTTTTGGAGCCCCTTTCTAGTATCCTTTTACTCCTATATTATTATTGACTATCTCCACTTGGATATAATGAATATTTTTGTTGAAATAATGCAATCTGCAGATGGATATTAAAAAAATCACTAGTCACAATTATGGATTTTAAGAAAAACTTACTGATATACATAGCATCTCCATTTTAATAAAAGGCACGTGGTCCTGTATTTTTTTCTTGGCTCACCTTGTATGTTCGAAAATAATTTTCAGTTATAGACTTTTTTTTAGTTTGCTTGAATTTTTTAAAAAAAATTCTAGCTATCATATAACTCGAGATATCGAAATCCGACGCACTATTGCCCCATCCTGTATATCTACGATTTAAATCGAATATTTGGAAGTATTTTAAATACCTATGTACCTAAAATGATAGAATATAAATCATTTAATACATGAAATTTGATAGCATCCCTCTGATTACTGATTATATTCAGCATACCTATGTTTTGTAACCGCTGGGGTTTTTACCAGATTGACCGATTTTAAAATGAAATGGAGCGTCGGGGTTGGCAAAAATATGTATACATACATAAATATATACACACATGATCTCATAGTCCTGGGTTCGTCGCGGATGCTTTAAAGTTAGAAGGGGAAATCTTAATATTGAAACATGGAGATTTAGCTTAGGTACCTCATATGCTCTCATGATGTCGATGTTAATCCTGTATGGCTAAAACCTCACATCATCACTAAGATTCACAAACTAACTTTGTCGGATACTATTGAATTTCGTTGGTCAAGAGATTAATACAAATGACTTCAAACCAAGATATATATTTCATGTTTAACAGAATAAATTACGCTGACAATAAAACAATTGCGTCGCGCAAATAATAAATCTATCAATATGAAAACAAAGCTAATCACTAGGATTAAGTAGACCTGACTCTAATAGAACAATTTTGAGTGACTATCCGCTTATTAAACTATTTGACTTTAAACCCGAATTTACTGTATGAAAACCTGCCGGAAACTGAATAATTTTGGCTAAGATTGTTGCTCCAGTCCTCGCTGGGCGGGACCAAAGCCGATTTTTCATCTCCTTTAAGTAATACCACTTACTGGGGGTGAAATCTCCACCAATCCTACGGGACCTACTTTACCCCTTACATAATCTTAGCAAACTATCCCCGTACGCTAACGACATCTGGTCGCAAAATATGAACTAAACATTTTACATGACATTTCTGAGATTACTCTTTCTGCATCAATTAGTTAGCTGTTTGGGCCATTTTGCCCAGATATGGCGCGATAATACAAGCGTTCTACTGTCTTCCACAAATTTGATTTAATTACAGTTAAACAAGTACCATTTTAACTATTGTTACAAGTGCGTTTTTGTGGTAACAGTTACTTCAACCTATCGTATACTAGAGTTACTGAAATACTGTTTTATAAAGTAGAGATAAGCGATAGCGAAAAGTGTTAAAAGCATCATGGTTCTTACAAGAAATGATTTGGAAGATATCGCAAAAATTATGGAAGAGAAAATAAAAGAGACACTCTCCAGTGAACAATTTGTTAATAAAATTGTGAATTCTGTATATAAAAAAATGGAAGAAAAATTCAAAATACAAGATGGTATAATAGAGCAATTAAAAGGTCATATGGAGCAACTGAAAAGGGATAAATTTAAGTTAGAAAAGGAAGTAGAGAAAAATCAACAAATTTAAAAATGTAAAGCCAAATATATCACATTTAGGGATTTTAAAAATTTTAAATATGAACATTTTGATAGAGGGGAGTTGATTTTATATGAAAATGATATTGAACATAAAATAGAACTTTTATCAGATTTTATTACTGAAATTTTTAATACGCATGCTCCACTCAGGACTGTTCGTGTAACAAAGGGCAGAGCCCCATGGCTTACTGATACTATTAAAATAATGATGCGTGAGAGGGAGAAAGCATTAAGGTAAACGTTCCTATTTTCGACACTACACCAATTATCGGCACTAATTCAACATAATCTCGAAAAACAAGATTTCTACCACAAGATTGTCGAATAAAAATATTTCACCAATTTCCGCGAACTTTTATCTACGCCTCTGCAAAACCGAACGATCGTCGGCCAAAATCGGTATTAACGACTGCCAAAAATATACTGGTCAGTTCGCGCCAAACTCTTGTGTGAAGTGTTTCTTGTCACATGTGTTAAGAAACAGGTAAGCCACATCGTGTTATAATTCCTGATTAATGTTTCGTATAAATGTTTGATTCAGTTTTATATGGTTAGGAATTATTATTTTTATTATTTGTTTGTCGAAAACTGTTTTTCTATAGCTTTTTTGAATATTTTATGAGTGCCGATAATGGGTACGTAAATAATACTTGATGACCCAATCATCGGCAGATGTGCCGATAATTGGTTATATGTATTAGACTGTATATAGGTCGATTTTCCTTTAACTTTTAACTTACCATGAGAAATGTTTGGTCATTATATGCAATATAAAGCGATGATATTTTGCACCAATTTTCGGCACTTCATATCTCTACTAAAATTAACCTTATTTTGACATAATAAGACTGCCGATAATACATACATTACCGTGCCGATAATTGGATTTTTTTTAGATTAAAATTACATCGAAATGGAAAAGCAAAAACGAATTCGCTATTCTCTCGAAGACATGAATAAGGCTGTTGACGCTGTTCAGTCAGGAATGCCATTTAAAACTGCGAGCAAGTTACATAATGTACCCAGATCGACTTTACAGGATAAAGTGAAAGGCAGAACGCCTTTAGAGAAAAAATGTGGACCAGGGACCATACTAACAAGGGAAGAAGAAAATTTACTGGTGGCATGGCTATTTCGGATTGCAGCCTGTGGATTTCCTGCAACAAAAACGATGTTGTTAGATAGCGTTCAGCAATTGGTTAAAGAACTGAACAGGCCTAATAATTTCACAGATAGTAGGCCTGGACGGAAATGATACGAATTATTCATTAAACGACATCCAGAACTGGCTGCAAGGATTTCCCAAAACCTCACTTGTGCTAGAAACAGCCTAACAGAAAATCGCATTCGTCAGTGGTTCATAGAAGTAGGGACCTTTTTAAAAGACACAAACAATTTTGGCATAACTTATGACCCCAGTCGTGTTTTTAACTGCGACGAAACGGCTTTTTATCTTACTCCCAAGGGTGATAAAGTTTTAGTTAGAAAGGGGGATAGAACGGTTTACTCATTTGTAAGCAATAACGAGAAGGAATGTCTGACGACATTAGTTATGTGTAGTGCCTCCGGTCAAATTTTACCATCAATGATCGTTTTTAATTATAAAAGAGTTCCCAAATCAGTTGTCGAAAAAGTACCAACACACTGGGGTATCGGAAAGTCTGAAAATGGGTGGGTGGATGACTGGTGAAAACTTTTTTGAGTACATAGCTAATATATTTCACCCTTGGCTAGTTGCTCAAAAAGTTCAGTTTCCTGTTATATTGTTTTTGGATGGACACTCATTCCACCTAATGCTGGCCCTCAGTGAATTTTGTAGTAAAAATAGTATTGTCCTTATAGCTCTGTGTCCAAACGCAACACATATTTTACAACCACTAGACGTGGCAGTGTTTCGACCATTAAAACTTGAATGGAAAAAGAGCGTTCACCGATGGAGAATGGAAAACCAAGGACAGAAGATTACCAAAGATTCATTTGCGCCCATTTTGGAAACCACTTTTCAAAAAATGACAAATATTCCAGATATAATTAAGAGTGGCTTCAGGACCTGCGGACTTGTTCCCTTTAATGTTGAAAACATTAAATTTTCGAAATATTTTAAAACGGAAATCGAAGTACAAAAACGTCAGGACAACCACAAACAGCCTACAGAATCACAAGCAGTCCTAAGAAGTGTAGAACAATACATCTCAAAAGAGACCCTTACATTGTTTCAGCTTTCCGGGCCAGTTTGGCAGGGACCAGTAGAGCACACCAGTCTGTTTTCACTCTGGAAGAAAATAAAGACCAAAAAAACGAATAACAACAACAATGCAATAGGATTTGCTGATCAAGTACAAGGTGAAAATGAACTTCAAGAAGAAGTCTTTATTATGGAAGATACATTTACAGAGGAGTTAGAAATTAACAAAGAAATGGATGTCACAGGAATCAATGATAATGACAAATTAATAAATGATCAATTACAAGTAAATAATGAACTCCAAGAAGACCCTATTATGAAAGATACATTGACAGATGTAGAAATTCACAACGAAATGGATGTCACAGGATTCAATGATGATTACATAATAAATGATCAATGTAGAAATGTTCAGTTTCTACTTGTAGAAACTGAAGTCCAAGAAGACTCAAATGCCAAAGACATATTTTTTGCTGAGAAAGCAAATAATAGCAATGAAATTGATGTTACAGGAATTATTGACTGTGCAAATTTATCTTTCTCGGATAATATCGCTGAAGATATTCCCATCGTAATTGTAAATACACCCGACAAAGCTCAAAACGACGTACCTGTAGAAAACTCTTTAAAGCAACTTTCTCCAATTTTGGAACTGAACTTTCAAGAAATGGGAACTGCTCAAGTTACAACAACGCCTAAAATGAAATCAGATCCTAAAAGCCAGAGAAATTTGAATTTAGAAAAAGAATTGTCGCCTTTTGTACAACCAAATGATTTAGATGAATCTATTCCGACCCCATTAAAAAAAATTTTATTTTGGCCTACACCTAAGGAAAATAGTATTAAATCTAAACTAACAAGGGATAAAATACCTGCTGTAGCAACTTCATCTCAGTGGCAACAATACTATCAAAAAAAAGAAGAAAAGAAAAAACAAGAAGAACAGTTAACAATGCAAAGGAAGAAAAAGCGTACCCAAAAAAAAGAACTGGAAAACGAATAGAAGAAAGCGAAAATTGCTGTCTCACAAAATATTAGTAAAAGAATTTCTAATCGAAGGGTAAAGACTAAATTGCAGAATGTTACGAAGGACCTATTTTCCACAAAAGAAAATATTGCAAGCACTGAACTTTTAACCACTGAACCTTCAACATCAAAACCTTTGGAGGAATCTTGGTATTGTGCATTGTATGACACTGACGATAAACTGGACATGCGCCTTTGTAGTTCCTGTTTAAAGTACTACCATGAGGTTTGTCTTGGTTTAACAGAAGATGATACAGCCATTTAAGTGTACCTTTTGTGAGTGATAATTATATATATTAATAAATCAATAAATTAATTTATCTTGTTTGCTTATTGTTTAAATGAATATTTAATTTTTTTTAATATTTTTTTTATTTTATTGACTAGATACTTACCTAATTCTGTGTCGGTGATAGGATCCTATACATGCCGAAAATTAGAACATGGATTTATTTTAGGATGCCGATAATACGGGCATAGCGGACTTTGTATTTAGTTACTTTTGCAAATATTACGTGTTTACTTTAGGTTAAAATAAATATTTCGTATTTAATATGATACCTTTTATTAGCCAAATCAAAAATCAGAATATAGGTTGGTCGGGTATTTTATTCGCTACAATAATTAAAATGATGCTCAGGGTATGCAAGGTGCTAAAGGTGCCGATAATAGGCACGTTTACCTTAAATAAATTTAAAAATTCTAGATTAAATTCGGATTGGTTAAACTATAAAACGTTACGTAATTTAACTTTAACAGCAATTCGGAATGAGAAGAAGGCATATTTAACCAGTATTCATATGAAAAATGATGCTAAAGAAACTTTTAAAACTTTAAAAAATATGAATATTCAAAACAAACTTTCTAGAGAAACTCCTGCAAATTTAGCAAATCCTGATGAGATAAATAAGTACTTTTCATCAGTTTTTCTTCAGAAATATGATGGAAAAGAACGAATAGTATTTTACAACTCAAATAGATATAATACCGCTAATTTTGATTTTAAGCTAGCTAGTGTCAAACAGGTTAATGCAATACTACATAGTTTAAAGTCAAATGCTCGGGGTAGTGATGCAATTAGTGCATCTATGCTAAAATATTGTAGTCCATTTATAGATAAGTATGTAACACATATCATTAATTGTTGTATCGAACGTGGATATTTTCCCAACATATGGAAGGAGGGTATAGTTGTACCTTTACCAAAAATTATTAATCCACTTACAATTTCTGATTTGAGACCAGTTAGTATCTTGCCTTCAATATCCAAAATTTTAGAAAAAATAATGTATGAACAAATTCTCACATTTTTAAATGAAAATAATGTTTTATCTATTTTTCAATCTGGCTTCAGACAAGGTCATAGTACAGGATCGGCATTGGCACATATTACTGATGATATCATCACTGCGTGTGACAATCAAAAGGTAACAGCTATGGTACTACTAGACTACTCAAAAGCTTTTGACACAATAAATCATATTTTATTATGTGCCAAATTAAAATATTACGGATTCAATGAAATTGGTGTAAATCTGGTGGAGTCTTATCTGACTGGTCGTACGCAGCGAGTCAAAATACACGATAAACTTTCCCAACCTTGCCATTTAGCTACTGGAATCCCTCAGGGATCTATTTTGGGTCCTCTATTCTTTATTCTATATACAACTGATATTTTAAATTCAATTAACGTTAAAAAGCACGCGTATGCTGATGATACCCAGATTAATGAAAGTTTTTTAGTTGATGATGCTGTCACTGCTCAAGATGTAATTAATGAAAACCTGGAACGTGTGTTACAAATGTCCCTCAGTCACAACTTGACGTTAAATCCGAATAAATGTTGCGTTTTAATTTTTGGAAATAAAAGGAAAGTAGATTACGTAAAAAATAAATTAGAGGTAAAAATTAATAACGAAATTTTGACAATTCAATCTTCTGCAATAAACTTCAAAAAATACAAAATGCATGCTGTAGATTTTTATATAACTTGCGAAAATATGACCATGTTTCCCAAAAATTAAGAGAAACTAAATGGCTTTCTATGGAGAATCGCAGGAAATTACATTTATTACGCTTCACACATTCTATATTAAAATCAGGTAGTCCTAGTTACCTTAAAGATAAATTAATTTTTAGGAGGACACTGCACTCAGTTAACGTAAGATTTAAAGATTTATTAAATACTCCTAAATATAAAACAACCACATTTCGTAAAAGCTTTACCTATAACGCCGTTAATACATACAATAGTTTACCATCGCATTTCAAATCTTTAAATGCATCCAATTTTAAATTTCAGGTTAAAAAATATCTGCTTAATCTGCAGTGAGAAGTGACGAGCGTCTCTATAGTGGCGGGTCTTCCGCTGCTGGGTTATTTTTTGTGAAGGTCAATCTTACGCTTCTATTATATTGAAAATTTTGTATACACATTTTTATTCATATATATGTATAGATTACTTATATGCCCAGAAACTTTACTTTAAATAATTTAATTTAACTAAATTAGTAGAATAGTATATATCTTACTTGCCATGTTTTAACTTTATAATTAGTATTATTGTGAAAATATATAGGGTTAGGTGTAAGAGTAGCTATGCTAAACTTCGCCCTTATATTTTCTTCTCTAAATAAAGACGTTTATTATTATTATTATTATAAATTAAGTAACACTTCTAACGGAGAACTGAGAAATAACAATTATTTACGATTATGGTCAAATCTTTTTCGTGTCGCTTTATGGGTAGACCCTGTTTATTTTACAATAGGATAATTGATTTGAGATATTTCACTTTTTGGTAGTTACACATCTGTTTACGATTACAAAGTTATGCATTTATGAAGCTATGAAATTTTGCTAAGACCGTACTTAAAGAAAACACACTACAAGATGAATTACCCATTAAATGTGGACCTTCTTAGAATTCTCTAAATAATAAACAAAGGACAACGTTAAATTTTATATCGCTATTCCCTTCCCGAACAGAATTATGACCTGCACTTTACCATTTTGTTACAGTTTGATTCCAGTTTCCATGTATCTTATAGAACATCTTAGGCTACCTAGAATATTTAATGTGCTTATGAAGATAAAATACGATATCGTTTCTATTATTTTTTATTTTAATGTATATATATTTCTTCTATATATTTTTATTTACAACGAGTATATCAAGATGTGAATGATTGTCATGATAATTAACAGCATATCAATAATAATTCCACATGCCTCTAACCACTAACAAAATGCCTATTCTAATATTCCTATCACGAAATGATATAATTCTTATCATTAAAATACATTATAAAAGCCTACGTTACTACTAAATATTTTTGATTTCTTTACAAATTGTAGATCTTAAAGCAATGTACAAAAAATATTTGATACTTCTTCATCAGGCAGTCTTTGTTGCAAGTTTCCCATAGCGCTGTTTATACTGCCCTTGCGGGTCATATTTCTTCGTCAGTCTTTCCCAGTCTTTGGCCTTCTTCGTCATCAGATGATTCATGACTTTTTCTGCTGTCTCTTTCTGTTTCGAGTTGCATTTCGTGCAGCCGTTAGCCAGCGCATCTGGGAGAGTTTCTGAAAACATATGGTGAAATTATTTTGCGAACACCTATTAGATGAGTAAAAATAAAGTTTACGGCAAATCGACCCATAGGAAATTTTCTTTGCTCTTAATCTCTTCGGAACATCCTCTACGAAGTTTGGATTACCCGCAGATTTGAAATCGCCTCGCGCATTTTTTTTATATATAAGCCTATAAAAGCGGGAGAAAATTAATTTTGCAAAACAAAATTTGTTTATTGCAAAAACGCTTACAAGTCTGAGGGTAATCGAAACCTTGTAGAGGAAATTTTCTTGCAGAGATTAAGCGAAGAAAATGGCTTGGGTGAATTATCACACATTGTTATAAAATATGTAAGTATTAATTAGATAAATATCTATTTATGAATGTCGAATAAAATTTTTCACTTTTGAAGTTAAGGCTAAGATGACCTTAATTCCAAATTTTCATGAAAATCGATGAAGGTTCAGAGAATTGTTGTAAAAAGCTGTTGTAATTTGCGGTATTTCTGGTAGGAAATTTTGGTGGGAAGTGAAAAATTCAGAATCAGCGGCCCAAAAAACATAAGGTAAGCTTAAGGATATTATATAGTTGGCCAGTGATCCCTGTAGTCTAGTCAACAAGTGCCATTTTGGTTCATTTAGCCTGTATTGAAAATTATGATTTAGGGCTCATTCTTTTCGCAATGACATCTAGAAACTTCTTGAAAAATATGAAGTGGGGTCGGTAAAAATTACAAAAGTGATAAACAATTTATTTAAAAAAGCGGGTGCCCGTTTTTTACAAATATTTCAAAAACTATTGAAGATATCGGAAATCAAAAAAAGATCCTCAAATAGCAGGAAATTTCCTAATAAAAGTCCCACTTCCCGGAACTCTACCACTAATATTTATAATTTTAAGTTAGACGTGAAAATACGGCTAAAAGGGGTATGTGACAAAAACAAATAAAAAAATTATCATAACTTTTAGATATTTAAATAACAAAAATCCATTGAAAAAAAAAATTTCCCGCCATTTTTTATTAGATATGCTTTTGTTAATTAACTTATGCTAATTAACAAAATGAGAAATTATGTTAATTTCTCCAAGTTTGAAATTAACATAAAAACCCTGACAATCTAAAAACCTTAGTTAAGTTTTTTTCACTATTTTTGAAAAACTTTAGAGAAGATCCCCGTTGCAAAAATTTAAAAAAATTGATTTTCCACTTTGTTATGAACAATCGAATGCACAATGGAAAACGTAAGTAGAGCAATTTAATTTTTTTTTTCATATACACACATAAAAATGCCTTTTCCTAATTTTTTACACCTATTATTCAAATAATTGTTTTAATGCTTTGTTTTTAAAATAAATAATTTTTTTTTGGATTCTAGTCATCAATAAATAAAATTTTTTAAGATTTTGAAGAAAATTTTTTTTTTAAAAATCGTCGCTTAGAAGCATTTGTTAATTAACATTTTTCTTTGTTACTAAATATTAATATTATTATTAAGGAACCATTTATTTTTAAACCCCACATTTCTATTGCTTTTCAATATTCTTAAAAAATATATATTGCTCTTCATACTTTATTTATTTATTTAATAAACAATTTGTTGTAAACAAATTAATTTTCGTGTTATAATTTTTTTTCAACGCTACAAAAAATAGTAAAAACAACCATATGTCGTGAAAGAAAAATGTCTCTATTTTTAATATAATTTTAAGTATTTCTGTTTCTCTTTCCTTCAATATTTTCGATTGTTAATAACAAACTGGAAAATCAAAATTCTTCCAACGGAGATCTTTTCTAAAGCCTTTCAGGAATAGCTCCATTAAGAGAAAAAAACTTAAGATAAGTTAATGAAAAAATTACGGGAATTCCAGTGGATTACCGTTTATTCAAGTATCCAAAAGGTATGTGAATTTTTTTATTTATTAATATTCATATTTGATGGGTTTAAATAATCTTTATTGTTAGTGTCCGAATCGGTTGCCACCGGTTTTGGTATTTTCACCTCTAAATTAAGATTATAAATATTGGTGCTAGAGTTCCGGGAAATTTTTTCTAGGAAATTTGCTCTTCAAGGATCTTTTTTTTGATTTCCGATAGCTGAAATAGTTTTTCAGATATTTGCAATAAACGAAACCCGTCTCTTTTTTCACTAAATTGCTTAGAACTTTCGTAATATTTACCGGCCCCACTTCAATTTTTCATAATTTTCGGTACCGGCTAAGAGAATTTCACCAAAATGGCACTTGTTGACTAGAATCATAACACTCGGAGTAGTTTCCACAAACACCAAAACACTTTTACTTCGCTCGACGCGCGTTTCGCCAACCAAGTTGGCATCATCCGGAGACGATTAAAACTAATCTTAAACTACAAAATCTACCATATTTATACTATTTTTCCGGTGACGTCACTAATGATATCACCGTGAAATTAACGCGATACTACCGCGATAACGCGATAGAAAAGATACCAGTACGATCAGATATATGCCTAATGACTCTCACCACTGCTATCAACATAAAATGGCAAGTTTTAATTTTCTTGTCCATCGTTTACTAAGTTTCCCTCTCAGTAATGAGAGGTTTGAAAAAGAAAAAGTATTAATTAAAGATATAGCTGTGAGTAATGGTTATCCTAGAGATATAGTTGAAAAACTAATTAGGAAGCGTAAATTTAAGGACACACTTCGTAATTCTACGACCTTTCAAAAGGATATACAGGCTCCAAAATATGTATCCATCCCGTACGAACCCTGGTTTACTCGTGGTTTGAGTAAGGTTTTCAAAAACGTGGGTATAACAGCGATTCATTCGTCGAGCAACAAATTACAACAACTTTTAGACAATCCAAAGGATAAAATTGTTCCAAATGAAAGGTCTGGGATTTACGAAATTAGTTGTAATGATTGTGATCGAAAATATGTTGGACAAACGAGACGATCAATTAACACCAGATTTAAAGAGCATCATATGGCTCATCTAAAATATGGAAGAACAGATAAGTTTAGTGTTGCACAACATGCTTTTGACAACAATCATAGAATAGTTATTAGTAATTTAAGATTAGTTAGAAATGTGACCAATAATAGACAGTTGGATGCATTTGAGAGCATAGAAATTGTAAAATGTAATAGTAGTATGAATAGCGACAAGGGACCTATACCGTATAGCCCGCTTTACGCGTTGCTTAGCAACCGATGATTGAACCGTGATTAGTCACGCGTAAATTTCACGGTGATATCATACCGTAGCCCGCTTTACGCGTTGCTTAGCAACCGATCATTGAAGCGTGATTAGTCACGCGTAAATTTCACGGTGATATCATTAGTGACGTCACCATGAAAATAGTATAAATATGGTAGATTTTGTAGTTTAAGATTAGTTTTAATCGTCTCCGGATGATGCCAACTTGGTTGGCGAAACGCGCGTCGAGCGAAGTGAAAGTGTTTTGGTGTTTGAGGAAACTACTCCGAGTGTTACAGTTACATCAAAGGTTCCAGCCCTATCCAGTAGTGACTAGAATCATACTATTGCGAGAGCAAAGAAAAATCGGTTTATGCTGATTCTAATTATTTATATAATTATTATTTTACTGTTACTAATTTATAACTGAAAGTGCGTGCAGTGGTCGACGTTGGTGTTATGGTTTAGGTACATGATTACTAATATTGTTAAAAAAAGGGTATAGAAAGTGGAGTGAAAGGCACTGTGGAATCGATAGTTCTCTATTATATGTCAAGTTCAGATTATTATTGTTTTCACAGAGGCGTAAAAAGTGTTGATAGATATTAGTCAACTAACCAATTTCTAATTTATGGGGAAGAATTTCTACGGAAGGCAAGTGCTTCCGTAGAAAGACTATGCCGAATGATTCCTAAATGTATAGATTTCACAATGTAATTATTCTGTTCCCTAGTATAAAAATCTAATGAGATGTATACCAATCAAAATCAGTTCATAAATAAAATCATAGTAGTTAAATATGGACAACAACAACACGAGGGTTTCATAACGTTTTTACCATTCGAAATAAATCTATTATCTATAGATTCTATCTATAGAATATAACAGTCTTATAGAACAATACGATTTTTTTAAAAGACTACATGAGCTTTGAATCTAACGTCATCATCTACAACCTAAGTTTCTTGCGTTTCTTGTTAATTTTGATAGAGATAGAATTTTTAACTTAGTTAATGTTACTACTAAATAACTTATCATCTATTTCTATTAATTTTTATATTGTGTTTTTGAAATTTAGGAAATGGTAGATCTAAATTACAGTATTGAAAACTGTTGATTTCTACACTTGAACTACACTATATAAACTATTGATTGAAACACTATTGATTCATCTTGTCCGTCGTCAATGTTTTCTTGCTTCAACATTTCAGTATCTAATGATTTTAAATATGTCAGCCGTATATAACATGAAAAATAATTGTCCAAAAATTGACCCTTGAAAAGCACCAGCTTAATATTAGTTAGATTAGAGGTTTTATTCCTAATTTTTATTAGATATATTCGGCTTCCTAAAGGTCAGTGGAGTCAATACATTAGTCAATACATTGCTTGTAGTAGCCGTGTTCAACTATGTCTTCAATGGACAAGAAGTTTGTTTAACTTCTTTGAATTTGTATGATATTCTAAGATATTATTTTAAGATATTAAAAATTTTGATTTTCACTCGATATACGATGGCCGATACTGTACAAGCAAACAAACTCTTAAGTTTAGAATTAGTTGAAGTGAGGGCAACGACTAGAACTAGTACGTCAGTATCTTTTGTGTAAACAACCACTCTTTTATTAATATCCTCTGCTATTTTTAAGGCAGTAGTAACTATGATTCTATCTGCATCAGCTACACATTGCATGGAAATAATTCCTACTCCAGTAAGTTTATTTCGCAACATTTTAATGATATTTATTTTATTCTTAGTATGAAGCAGAAAAGGTTATTGATTTAATTTTAATATCATATTTTCATTGAAATAAACGTCAGGTGAGGCTTTTTGTTTTGATCTATATATATATATATATATATATATATACCTTTCTCGTACTATTTAAATAAATAATTAAGAATATATTCAAATATTCAAATATATATTCAAATTCAGGAAAAAATGATGCAATACTCAAGATAATTCTAGGAGACGACGTTAAACTATTCACCCAGGGCACCAGGTACCTCGGAGGCCGTTGCCGTACACTGGCGGCCATTTGAAAGTGCACGATTTTTTTTGATATTTAGACAATTGTGAATGTCATAATGACATGAACCTCAAATTTCAAAGTCAGTTTTACAAAGATCAAATATAACGAAATCTGATATAAGAGTCGTGCACTTTCAAATGGCCGCCAGAGTACCTGGTAATATTCGTATTCAGCGACCCCAAAAACTCCCCGAGTAAGTGACGAGTTTGGACTTTATGTTACGAATTCCCACGAAACTCAACTCTAGGAGATGACGTCCACACTGTCCACCCTGGGCACCAGGTTATTCTAAGACCGTTGCCGTAATGATATTCGTGTTCAGCGACACCAAAAACTTTTGAGTGGCAAAACTGAACTCATTTCCATGAAATCATTTAATTCAAATAAGTTTTAATTTTTTAAGTCATTATTTTAAAAAATATCCCAACACCGAGGTCGAGGATTTAAATCTAGGATTTATTTTATTAATATACACAAAATAAATGATTCCTAAATGTATATAAACTGCTGTTCAAAATTATCGCACCACGTTAATATTTGCTAAAATTTGAGGTCTCATAACTTTTTTACTTTTAGTCCAATTTTGATAATTTTTTTAGAATACTGTAGATAAAACGACTAATTTCAACTTGCATATCCAGTCTTTTGTTAACTGAGGACGGTTTAGGTATTATACAGGGCTAACTAAAAGGTTGTTATATAACCCTAATTTTAAAACACTCTGTGGAATAATTTCGTAACCAAATTCTTTAAAAATACCAATTTTTGTTAAGAACCATTCCTTTCCTACATTTTATTTTTTGGTCCATGTCTTTAGATGCATTGGTTCAAAATTATCGCACCATACAGAAATCAATTGAAAAAACTTTCAGGATGAGAAGAAACATTTTTTAATTAACAAGAAAACAAAGAAATAAAATTATGTGAGCTGATCCCTAGTAGGTTGTGTTGCCACCTCTAGCTCGGATTACAGCCTGAATCCGCCGTGGCATACTTCTAATAAGGTTTTGAATCACGGGTTGATAAATATTATCCCACTCATGAAGAGTAACCTGTTCCAGCTGTTGAAGGTTCTGTGGGGCTGGTAGACGTCGTCTCACTGCTCTCTTAATGATGTCCCATAGGTGTTCGATGGGATTTAAATCCGGGCTTCGTGCTGGCCAGTTCATAACATCAATATGGACTTCATACAAGTACTCAACACAAGTTCTTGCTACATGTGGTCTTGCATTATCTTGCATGAATATGAATTCAGGACCAATAAACGGAGCATAGGGCATTACATGCTCCTGGAGAATGTTCTCTACGTAGTATTCCGCATTCATTGCTCTTGCATGAATAGGGACTAACTCCGTACGGCCAACGAAAGAAATACCCGCCCAAAATATTTTGGAGCCACGACCAAAGGGTTCGTTTAGAACGAAATTGAAGGCAGCTTCCCTTTCACATTGTCTTCTATACACACGTTGCTGCCAAATTTTAGGCTTATTCTTGTTTCATCGGAGAATAGGACTTTCCTCCAGTCATCGATAGTCCAATTTTCATGTGCTCGTGCAAATCGTACACGAGCTACCTTCTGAGCCCTGGTAAGTTCTGGTGCCTTTATGGGCCTTCTACTGCTCAAACCTGCCTCCCGTAGTCTTCTCCTTACAGTAAGAGCAGAAACTTGAACATTTCTAACCATCTCAAGTTCACTCTTCAATTGCGAACTTGTTACTGTCCGATTTCTTAAAGCATTTTGGCGGAGAAAATGGTCATCCCTAACATTCGTCGCCCTTTTTCTACCCTGCCCATGTCTCCTGGAGTGAGAACCAGTTGCCCTGTGACGTTCTAACATTCGACTTAATGTCGAATGGTTAACACCCAGAATTCGAGAGACATATCGCATACTTCTACCCTCTTCAACCAAAGTTGGCGCTCTTACACATTCCAATGCTGTCAAATGTCTCACACGATTCATTATTTTAAATTGCTGAATATTCCTCAACACCGTATTGTTTTTAAAAATGTGTCAAAATGATATTGCATATACCCAATCATTGTTTTTTGGTTGACATACGCCGCCTACGTTTTACATATAACTTGTAACAGCGGAGTAAATTAACAGTAAACTGTTGGTGACAAATTCAGTTTGCTCTTAAAAATGAATCAATGCATCTAAAGACATGGACCAAAAAACAAAATGTAGGAAAGGAATGGTTCTTAACAAAAATTGGTATTTTTAAAGAATTTGGTTACGAAATTATTCCACCGAGTGTTTTAAAATTAGGGTTATATAACAACCATTTAGTTAGCCCTGTATAATACCTAAACCGTCCTCAGTTAACAAAAGACTGGATATGCAAGTTGAAATTAGTCATTTTATCTACAGTATTCTAAAAAAATTATCAAAATTGGACTAAAAGTAAAAAAGTTATGAGACCTCAAATTTTAACAAATATTAACGTGGTGCGATAATTTTGAACAGCAGTGTATTATGAAAAAAGTTCAAGTTCTTGTTTTATATTTTATCGTGCAATACCTGTCCAAAGCATGAAATTGATTACATTTAATGTACAATACAGAAAAATATGATTTTACTTTTAGGTAAGATCGAAGTACAGAAAACAATAATTTTCAAATGGTCACCTTGTGCAATATTTTTGTTTGATATTAGTCATAATTCTTTGCGAAACTTTCTTTACTGGAATTATGCAAATATAATGAATAATTCTAGAAAACTTTGATACATAACTGTTTTATGCCTTATACTTTCTTTTTCATATTACGTGGCAAGTCGAGGCAATATTTGGTTATTAATATTTGGTAATATTCATAATTCTCGTATAATTTATGTGTGGTTATATTAACTAATAGCAACAGGTACTAAAGTGTCGTGATTTACATGATCGATTATCACTCTGACTGACCTTAAACAGCATATAGGTAATTGCTTAATTTATCCCTGCAACCAAGACTATGAATTATTATAATATATTTTAATGAAAGGTGTTGCAAATGTATTTGGAATGAAGCTGCAGAAATAAATATGGCAAGTTGATACCATGAGAATCAGATCGGTTAATTAATTAACTAAAATACAACAAAGAAGAATATAGTCAACACAATCAGATATGAGATAATCGTCCCAGATGAACTACAAATCTTGAATGAATGGTATTCTCAGTGCCGGATTATCCACAAATCAGAAGGAGCCGCAGTATTTTAAATTCAAATGTATTTTAAAATCAAAAAATTTAAATATTTAATTACAGATTTAGGGGATGCAATACAGGTTAAAGCTTATAAGAAAAAATATTGTTGCCACGTTTTCCAATGTTGACGTGGTACTGCTAATCTAATCAACAAGTGCCACTTTGAGGAATTTCTCTTAGCCTTTACCGAAAATTATGATTTAGGGTTCATTCCATTCGGAATGACATCTAGAAACTCTTTGAATAATTTGAAGTGGGGCCGGTAAAAATTACAGAAGTTATAAACAATTTAGTAAAAGAAAGGCAGATATTGGAAATCGAAAAAAATACCCTTAAAGAGCAGGAAATTTCCTAAGAAAAGGCCCAATGAAAATTCTACCATCAATATTTATAATTTTAATTTAGAGGTTAGAATAGGGCTTAAAGGGATAAAATGGGGCTTCTTGAAGCTATTCTTGAAACAAGGCAAAACAAGAACAAATTTAAAAATTTTGATTTTCCACTTTGTTATTATCAATCAAAAAAAATTGTAAGAAAGAGACACATAGAAATACAAAAGTACTTAAAATTATATAAAAAATAGAGAAACATTTCTTGTTCTAATTTCTTTCTCTTTTTTCAATGCTGCAAACTATAATCAAAACAACCATGTGTCGTATGTTATGCGAACAAATTTTCTCTATTTTTTATATAATTTTAAGCATTTTTGTATTTCTGTCACTTTATTTAAATTTTTTTGTTTGTTAATAACAAAGTGGAGAATGAAAATTTCTGAATTTTTCCAACGGAGATCTTTTCTAAAGCCTTTCAGGAATAGCTCCAACAAACGAAAAAAATGTAAGGTCTTTAGTTTGACAATTATCAGTGTTTTTATGTTAATTTAAAACTTGAGAAAATAAGGTAATTAACAAAAGCATATCTAATAAAAAAATACGGGAATTTTTTTTCCAATGAATTATCGTTTACCCAAGTATCCAAAAGTATGTGAATTTTTTATTTCTTAATATTCATATTTAATGGGTTTAAATAATTTTTATTTTCAGTGTCCGAATCGATCGGAATGCGCGGAAGTTACATAATCGTTTTTACCCTATTTTCACCTCTAAATTAAAATTATAAATATTGATGGTAGACTTCCGAGAGGCAGACTATTTTTTAGGCTCTTTCCTGCTCTTTAAGCAGTGGCGGCTCGTAGTCTTTTGATTCGAGGAGACTAATCTTATAGGACACCATTAAAATGCGTCGCAGGAAATTTTAGTTTAAGTTTTCAGGGTCTAAAATTATACTTAGGTAATAAATACAAAGTAATTTTTTACAGTTTTTAGACGTCCCCGAAAAAATATTGCCGCTTACGAGGACCCGTATAAAATTACAAAAATTTGGATGGTACTTGCTAAATATCGCAATTAATTCTTTATAATTTCCCCGATTAAAAGATTTTAATATTTTTAAGATAGTTTTAGTGTTATTAATTATTAAAGAAGGACGTGGTTTCGATAACGCTTTCGCGATGTAAAACTTTGTGTCATGATTCAGCATACTAAATGGATTACTTTACTCACCAGCCAGTCTACTATATAATTGCACTGCTTAATTTCTTCCAGTTTATACATATTTAAATATAGCAGCACAGCAATAATAATACAACAAGAAAAAAGAAAATATTACAATTTACATTTAACAATTCAGTTTCATTTCTAGTGCTGCACATGACCTATTTACGTCCCGCCCAACACCTTTAAGTATCTCGACTGTCTCGAAGGTCGAAGGTGCACGAATACTCCGCGATATTCCCCGATTAGCAAAGCAGCCTAGCCTAAAACTACGTCATAGATCGCCGAGGACTCGCCATCACACAGAGCGCTGACGTATCTGTTTACGTATTCGTACTTAAATATTTTTGATCCCTTGCCTCCTCTGAGGAGTCGCCACTGTCTTTAAGGATCTTTTTTTCGATTTTCGATATCTGCAATAGTTTTTGAAATATTTGCAAAAACGAACCCCCCCCTCCTTCATTTACTAAATTGTTTAACTTTTTTAATTTTTACCGCCCCCAATTTTCAACGAGTTTCCAGATGTCATTTCGAATCGAATGAGCCATAAATCGTAATTTTCGGTAAAGCCTAAGACAAATTCATCAAAATGGCACTTGTTGACTAGACTATGCGGATATTTTTATGTATTCCTGCTAAAAATTACTAAAAATTACATAGTACAGCAGAAAAGTCGTTTTCTACCTTGAAGAGGGTAAAAAATTATTTACGAAAGAGTAGTCAGTGAAAATGTAAGCGATCTGGTTTTATTATCAATAGAAGTGGCAAATCAGGTACTTTTGACTTTGGTGACATACCTAATTCATCCAAATTTCGCAAAAGTGTGAAAGTAATTAGTGCTTTTGTATACATATCCTTATATATTATTATGTTTTTTGTTATTTTATCATGATTTGGTTGTTGTTTTATCTTGATTTTAAATGGAATATTATTGTCAATTTATTTAAAATTTATTTGTATTACATCTTTATATTAGCCTTAAAAGTTTTTTCTTTAGGTCGACTAAAAACAAAACAACAAAATGTAAATTTGTATGTTACAAAAATGTAAATTTAGAACCTTTCCTCAAAAATATTTGAACTAAAAAATATGGTACTCGATTATGCAAATAGTATATCACTGTTTTTCTTTATAGGAGAACCTTACATTGAAAACTATTTGAACCAGCAATATGACATATTAAATAAATTTAAATCTACTTACTCTTCAGTTCTCTGCCCTCAGGAGTGCACGGTCCCTCTTCCATCAAGCATTTAATATAATTCGTTAATACCCTGTCGTTCGTTAGGATCCTGTCAACATCGACATTATCGTACTTGCCCGTATATCTGTCATCGGCCAAGACGAGTCCTAAAAGGGCACAAAGTATCACAGCACCGGTCGCTTTCATCGTCTAAGCTCAACAAAATCCGCCTGATTGCATTGTTTTCTAATATATATGTAGCAGGGCCTGAAGAAGCAGGAAAGTAAGAGTACCACGTGATCCGTTTGTAAGAAAAGTTTAGTCGTCGAATGCGGCTTGACCCACATTTTCGGCGAGAGCAATGGCTGGAATCTTATAGCGTGATACGTGGCTGAAAGAACTGTTGGGATTTACGTTCTAGGCGATTTTGTAAGTGGCGCCAGTGTATTTAATTCTAGACGCGGATTACCGGAATATCCGGACTTTTCTGGAATATCTATCCTTAAAATAGCCACTATTTATTAGTTCATTATTTTAGAAGCAGCTTTACTTCTATTGTTTTAAGTTATAAGTCAATCTGAAAATTTGTTTATAAAATATAACAAGTCGTATTATAGTCCAGTCGTTGAAGGTTTTTCGAATTCCTAAAATCTTGACAGATTGAAGTGAAATTTGGTGAGTAGTTAGGGGATGGCTCACGGAGGATGATGCCAGTCCTTCTCCGGGGGGGTTTCGCTCACAATAATCCTGGAAATCGATAGATCGAGAAATTTTAAGCAAAAAATGTGCTATAAAGTTTTAACAATAGATCGATATTTTTCGAGTTTTCGCGTTTAAAAACTTCAATTTTTTTGTGTAAAAAATGCATGTTTTTGACGGTGATGTTTCGTAAGTAATATCATAAGGGCATCTAATTTTTCGGAAAAAAAACGAAAAAACATGTTGCTAGGTAATATTTGAACAAGAAGCATGAGTGCTGATGGCAACAAAAATCCGAGTCGAAGACGAGGATTTTTGCAAGTGCACTTAAAATATTACTTACAGTTCGTACAATATGTATGTATAGTTGAACGTCTGGCAACCCTGACCTACACAATGTTTTTCATTGGCGTAGACATTTTTTTTTCTTAGGGGGGTGAAAGTAGAAGGTTTTTATACTCTATCCAACGAGAGAATGGACCTGCTTTGCACATCGGCGACTAAAGAGGAGGGGCTCTGTAACGAGCTACGCAGGACCGTCATTCGATGAAATAAATTCGTAAGTAGGTGAAATAAATTTTATTTTGAAAACATGAAAACATTTTATTTATTTAACATAAATTTATTATAAATGTATGAGCGTTATGAAAGTAATATAAACCCTAAATATTCCTAAGATAGACATTTTATATTTTATTTTTTTTAATTTTTTTTAATATTTAGATACAACAATAGTACATTGTTTCATATAATTATACATTTAAATTAGTCTGTATCGCTGCTATCAGAATCACTTTGACCATTTACGTGAATTATTAGTGGTGGGATTTCATCGATTAAACTGTCAACAATATGGTCAAGTTCCCAAAACCTATGTTTTTGTTTTATAATGTGACGAATGAAATTCTTCCAATGTTCAGATGTTACTCGTGCAATGCCTTCTTCAAGCAATCGTTTCACCTCTGGTAATTTGAAAGATTTATTGTTAGTTTTCACGTACCCCTTGACCATCGAACAAACCATTTCAATAGGGTTCAGTTCACAATGATACGGTGGAAGTCTGAGTACAATCTTATTCTGTTCTTTGGCCGTTTCATCGATTATATATTTGTTATATTTCTCCTTTTCTAGCCCAACGATGCGCAGTAGTTCAGCTTTCACCATTGTATTATCGATTTCACTTCCTTTACTTTGTAGCCACTGGATTATGTCGTTTTTTCTCCAAGAACTATTCGGTATTTTTTCCATTTTTACCGAATGATACGGAGCATTGTCCAGGACAATTACGCAATTATCATCCAATCTCGGTAAAACCTTTTTAAACCAGTCGAGAAATGTATTTCCGTTCATTTCGTCATGGTAGTCTGTTGTATTCTTTTTGGACTCAAAACATAACAAACCACCAGGAACGAATCCATCAGCGCTGCCAATATGTAAAACTATTAATCGTTTACCTTTACCACTCGGATTAGCCGGCCCCGTTGACAAGCCTCTAATAAAAGCATCCCTGTGAGATTTTATCGTCGTGTCCATCCAAACCTTCTCAGGTACATCACCTGCATTAACCCACGTTTCATCCAGGTAATAAATAGAGCGACCTTCTTCTCTGTATTATTTTATAGCTCGTAGGTAGTCCCTCCGCCACATAATAAGTTCCTGCCTCTCAGTTAGGCAACTATTCCTTTGCCGTTTAACAAAAACAAAATTCAATTCGTGCAACAATTTGTGAAATGTTGATCGTTTAAATTGTGGCAGATCTCCATCATCATTTACTACTTGCAAAATTTTGTCTACTGTTGGTAATTCTTTATTTCGATAGAACTCGTGTACTTTTCTCCTTATAGCAATTTTAGTGAAATCGTCGATCTTTTCTTTAAAAGACTGACGGCTTTTTTTTAAATTTGGTTCCGTTACCTGACCGGTTTTATTATATTCTGCTAAAAATTATTTCATTGTAGTTTTTCCAATGCCCGTTGGTTTGGTTAGTGTTAAAACTGTCTCTTCGTACGACATTTGCGGATTGTCTTCCTTTCTTATATAAATTTATTATAATTATTTTTTGACTTTTATGCACGACCTAAAATTAAAAACAAAAATAAATCATTGACCACGGTTACTGGTGATGAATAGTATGCGTATTAAATAAAACATATTTATTATTATATTTCTTTACCTGGCCTCTTTTATTCTTCTTAATTGGCGATAATGGTGAATTTATCTCGTCTCTGGCTGCTGCCATTCTTATAATAGATTTAAAACTTATTTCACAACCGTAAACAACACAACTAAAATAACCGTACTTGCGAGACTACAAATACAAACTGTGAATAGGTAGGCAGTAGTAGATACTTTATATAATTAGGTACCAGGTAGGTATCGGACCCAGGCGCCGGCCCTGGCTACCTGCTGAGCCAATTAAGACGTTGAGGGCGTTGAACTAATGTTCTAAGGGGCGGAGATCTGACCAAAACAGACGAATTTTCGCTCGAGTGCAAGTCCATTCTCTCGTTGGATACAGTATATATGCATATTTTCAACACCACAGCTGATATTGAATGCAAGTTTCCACACCACTCATGAAGTATTGCTTTCAGCGCGTTATCATTTTTTAGTGTTCGCCAGTAGCCATATTTCCCACACGTAACAAAAATAAATATGTATAAAACAGCTAAGTAGTCGAGAAAAATAAACTTTAAAACGGAAAAATAAAATAAATATACTTGCGATTGAAATACAATCATATTTATTGTGTAAGTAGGTACCTACCTAATCTACCAAATCATTAACACTCAACAAAGACAAAGATTATCAACAGGCAAGCTTTGACAAAGATCAGAGCTTGTTTGTTAATAGGTACCTACATAACTAAACCGAGACTAAATTCAACACATTTTTAAAAATCATACAAATGCAATACATACCTATCTACCAGCTTCTCATCGGAAAGCGATTTCTAATACACACTTTTTACATCCAATCAAAATTAGAAACTGACCTTGAGGTATTTTAGAGTCATTGAAAATTTTCTTTTTTTTGTGGCTAGATAGGTACACGGTTATAATTTTATAAACAGTCTATAGAACTTTTAATTTTGCCCATTGATGTAAATTATTAATTTGTGATCTAGGATGGTAGGTACCCACATCAAAATAAAGTCAATGGACAATAGGTACCTACTTATGTAATAAACCAGAGAGCGTTTTCAGTTTTGTAAATCCCAATAAAAAACCTAACTTATATCGTTGCATTTAGCATTTAAAACCTAGCGGCCTCAAGCACTGGAATATTTTTTGGATAAAATTATTTGAGAAATGTCTTAAGTGGAGGATGTAATAGGTACCTACCTACCTCAGTACACGTCAGTACCTACTTCGAGCAGCCCATAAATCAACTTTTTTTTTGCTAAAGTCGGCTCTGCTCTAACACCCACTATCCATTTTTGCCGTCAAATAATATTTTCCTTAAATTTTTTTAACATGCCTATCCTATCTCGTAAATAAAGCGAGGTCTGGTGGAAATCTACTTTTTTCAGGTTTCATACGAAACGAACAAACATGTTTGCTAACCGCCATACTCTTTTCTTTCAACTCTTGTAACGATGTATACCTACATAGGTAGGTATATAAATAATATATTAGCAATTCCCGCGACCACGCCACTGTAAGATATGCGAACCTGATCCTATTCGATCCGAGAATCCGATCCCGATCCGAGGTTTCGATCCGATTCCAATAAGTTAAAAAGAGATATACTGCTCGAATATTCGTTATTGGAAAGGTCGTAGATCGGCGTTGCCGCTTTTAACTATAAAAATAGATGTTTACGTAATTGTCATATTTAAAGTAGACGAAAATAAATGTAAAACCGTAACATCTTGATATAATATTGTGTGCACAATTATAATTTAATAACATTCATAAATAATATATAATATAGTATTGTGGAATTTGATATTTTAATTAAATACTGAGAAAATCGAGAATTACATGTGGCAACTGCGCGGTATCTTATATGGGGTCAGTTAACTATACATACATATTGAATGAACAGTAGCAACGTGTTTTTTCGATTTTTTTCACAGAAAAAATTAGATGCCCGAATGGTATTTGACAAGACTATTTCATGAGTAACAAACAGATTATTCTGCATACACATAGCTTACAAAACATACTACCTATTATACATGCATACATAATAAATATGTAGGTATTAATTTGAAACATGAAAAACATATAATTTATTTAATCACAAAATACTACAAACTTAATAATTATTTATGATACAATTAAAACATAAATTACAATTTTGGTACACAGTAGGGGTATTGTTTGAAATATTTGTTGACTCATTGATAACGTTGGGTGTAGGTAAATCATTGAGGTTGTTGCTGGGTCCAGCTGTACAGTGAGAAGCTCGAGGAGTGGCTGCAGGATCTTCTGTTTTCTGTTTTTTAGCTGGAGGTTCTGAGGCGTCACTTCTAAGGGTGTTTATGATGTTGTAATAATGCTCATTATCCATTTACAGATAAGGCTTAATTGAGTTGGCTGAACTGTGGCCAGTAATTTTAATTAATTGTTGTTCACCAACTCCTCCTTTAGCCAGGTTACTGACTGCTGTCGACTGCATAGAGTGGTTTGTTATTTTTATTTCTTTTGTATTTAATCGTGCCTTCTCTGCTGCTTCTTTAGTCCATTTTGAATGTTCGATTTTTTCCCACTGGAGTGTCTTTGTATTGGAGTGTACTTGTATTGTATCGTCTAATTTTCTGCGGTCTTAGCTGTACAGAATCCAAGAATTACCTGCAGCCAAATCGCTAAAGTAAAGTATTGTTTTACAGACAACTTTTTGGCCCTTGGGGAAATTCGATAGTAGCTAATCATACGATATATTAAATCTATTCCACCCATACGACCATTGTAGCATTTAATTATGTTTGGCCTGGGAACATTTATGTATTTGCCTTTGACCATCTCTTACTTTCCTTTAGTGGTTTAATCTCTAGATTTGTAGAAGCAGCAAAGATACGTTTTTGGTTAAACCATTGTACAATGTCGATCGAGTTATCATATCAAACGGATTGTTCAGAATGACCTATAAGTTTTTGCATAACTTTTTCATGAGTTAAATTTACTCCTTTCGGTACTCGAGACCTCCTAATTGTTCTTGTACCTACTATTTTTCTCCAACAAGAATTCTAGTAATCGAACAGTGGTAAAGTACCTGTCCATAAAAACGTATGTTCCTTCTTTGAGTGTTCTAGTAAGGCATAACAGCAGATGGACTAACTATTAATTCTTGTACTGAATAATCCAAAAATGTATTTCTTCTTTGGAGAAAAATATCGAGGTCCAAAACCTTCTGGAGTAGCACAGTCAAAATTTTTCCAACATTCAGGATTTGGCTTCCCTCTAACGAACTATTTCATTCCATATACCTACGCCTGTGAACGGTATCATCTGTTCATCAATTGCAATTGAATTGACTCCACTTTTGTTGTTTTAGCCCAATACATTTTAACACGATGATATTTTAAACAAGACATTAACAACAGATACCAATAAATTTCCTTATTTCTTCTAATCTTAAATTCATAGGCTTTGTATGCTGCATCACATATTTGACATTTGTACAAGAACACATGTTTTCAAAAACGTCCTCATCAAGGTACATAGAAATGTAACCTTCAGGTTTCCAGTCTCTTCTATCAATGAAGGTATCAACAGGAATTTCAGATGCAAACATGGGACCACAAAATCTACAGTGACAATGTAAAAAAATTGTAAACAACACCAGTTTTCACAAGTATCCACCTGACATTTTTCTGCCAATACTTTTTTCTTGCATCAGTAGTTAACCGAGATTTCAGTACATTTAACGGAATATTATAGTCAGCATCGGAATCTTCTTATTCAGATTGGCCCTCACGTTCGACTTGAGCTCGAATGTCCTCAGAATTATGTAAATTGGTTTCAAGTTCCACTTCACTTCACTTCAGAGCTCTTCAATCTCAGAATTATCGCCTGCAGCTTCAAGGATGGCCAACAATCTGTCATCATCTTTTCCGGGGCATAAATATTTGTCTACCAAATATTGCTGAAAACCAAGTTTTTTCAGAAGTAGTATTTTTACACATAAAATCCACCAAAAAGCATAAAGTACTGAATAATGAAGGTCTAACTCCCTGACCTTTGGGCATTATAGGTTTTCAGTTTTATTTTATCTAAATCCGCACTTATTTAATAGATACTTAATGTCTAAAGTGGCACGACTGAACGCCGTGCTTTTATAAAACTGCTGTTTTCTGTAATTCAGACCTAATTAATGTCTGTAATTCACTACCTCAAATATAGCATAACAGATGTCCACACACGAATGCACACGAATGTCCACTACATTGGCAATGGGGCACAGAGGAGTAAGCTATACAGAGGCGACAGTATTGGCCTAGTGTATGGAGATTGAGTGGTTTGTTTAGAATGACCTTGCACTGAACCCAATGGCAGATGTACCATTTACGTGTACACGTGACACGTGAGAGAACAATGATGTTTAACGTAGTTGCTTCAATGATTGTCAATGCCAGAATCATCTACACTAAGAAACATTGCGACACGTTATATAGAATGAGATAAAAATAAATAAATAAAAATTATCTCGAATAAAAGATGACTGACCATTCAGAAATATTTATTACAATTTCAGTTAACAGATAAATAAATTATTATAGTCTATACTTTTGTATTGTCAACAAAAAAAAATATGTCACTACGTTTTCCTCGAAAAGAATGTACAAATAATGGAAAATATTGTTATGCTAAACAATTCGGTAAATATATTTTATCTTAGAATAAAATACCTATATATATTTATATTATAACCAAATTAAGGTATTTAGACCTATAACTTTAAAATTTTATACATAAGAACAATGTATTTAGTAATTTATTAAAAGGTGGATTACGCTCTTTTAAAATAACCTTTTTTGACATAGTTTGCAATCTAAAAAAATATTTTTTGCAGGACATAACCTATGTTAAGTTCCAATTTGGGTTAGAATAAATAATACAAAACAAACAAAACTACAAATAATAGTATATTCTTATTGTTAGACTAAAAAATTACAATTTACAACCAATTAACTGAACTGAAAAAATTCATATATCGACTAGCCTATTGTCGCTTGTAACTAGGAAGCACAATATTTATTATTTAAAATTTTAAGTACATGGCTTATTTAGTCGACATCTAAGTCTCGACCTTGATAATGCGGGAGATTTTTGTAAAATTAATGAAACTGTTGGGGTATCCATTTTAACATTTTTTGTAATGCTCAATTTTTTTAGTTGAAATTTTTGTCAACCTTATCTTATTTGCGTTTATAAAATTCCTGGTGCATCTCGCCTAACTTAAAAGTGCACATCTTGAGAAATATGAAAAATTACTCCAGATTCAGAAACCAAACGAAGATGTCTAGAGCCAAGCTGCGATCATGTGGCAATATTTTTAACCGGCTTCAGACTCGATTTAAAACAGGCTATTTTATTTCTTTGTACCGTAAAACGACAAAGAGCAAAACCACATATTTAGCACAAAACAAATATATATTTTAACATACACATGTAATATAAAAATATATTTTAACATACACATGTAGTACCTAGATTATTTATATTAGGTACAGGTATAAGTATACATAAGAATTACATTGAAATGCTAATGGTACAAAGGTTACCTTAAACGATCATTCGGAAAAAAAAAATAGAGAAATGTCCTCTCCTGTTTTCGAAGAACAGCCACGGCAAGCACATACAGTTCCACCTTTACGAACCATAATTGCACAATATGTCAAAATATAAGTTCAAAGAGGATCTTTCACAAAAATCACACAAATACAAAGGACGCCACGATATACGAACACAAACACAAACAAACTGTCAAATAAATGAGGTTGACGGAAATACCATTTACGCAATGGCTGCCGAAGAGGATGCGCACTGAATTTAGGTTTTGGAGGGAAGTCTTGCTGTCGCCTCTGTATAGCTTACTCCTCTGTGAATGGGGTTTAAGAGCAAATTTTAACAGTACAAAGAAAGTAGCGATAGAGCAAGAAGGGTAAACTAGAAAGGGGTGCTTAATCAACGTCAGCCAATCAGATTCTAGTAGCCTGGTTGACGTCATCGGCATTTTCTCAGTGGACCAAGAAATTAATAGAATAGGGTGTCCCAAAACATATTTATGTTCCGGGAACAGAAGTCCACCACATATACCACCGTATGCAAGCACATATTTACTTATATAGGTTGCAGCGCCTATGTGGTTTAAGCTTATATGAATAATTTATGGGCATTTATACTTTTTTAAGGATATTATTATGCTTTTCAAGTCTTCAAAACAGTATTGATAGGATTAGGTGAGACTTTCATCTCTACTGACTCTACTGTTTAATTTCTACTGACCAAATTAAAAATAAGCACAAAGTCTGTTTTAGAAACTATTGGCATGGCATATCACTTGAAAGCAATTTAAAAGTGTGGGTAAAAAAATATATGCATTTTAAAGAGTATATTTTATTAATATACTTTTTCTTAAGACATAATATTATTTATTTTAATTTTAAACTAAATGTTAATTAATTGTTCATCAGTTTTTTCATTTTTTTAGACATACGACGACTGCCGCCAGAACAATCGCTAGCCTTTCTTTCAATGTAGAGTTTTTGTAGTTGATGTTATTTCTACAGGTAGATCGTGATGTTTCTTAGCAATTTTTTCCCCTTCTGGAGTCTCATTATGCTGAACATTTTATGCAGAATTTTCCACTAAACCTTCACTGTGTTGTCTATCTTCATTATTGCCAGTTTTGTTAGAAATTTCTTCGACCACATATTTATGTTCATTTTCTTTTCCATCACTTTCATGATTCTTACCAAATAAAAGACTTGGAACTGCACCCTCCATCAAAAGGTTTCTTGGTGGGTTACCTATATAAACAAATATTGTAAATAGATTTAAATCGCTAAGACAAATAATGGAAAAAGAATTAGCTAGCCGTTAGTAGAAACACAAACTACATGATGGGATAGTAATTCATTGCAGGTTTCTACTACCTCCAGAGGTGGTATAGTACAAAATCAGTGGCGTAGCTATCGATGTGCCAAGGAGCGCAAAGCGCTAGAGCCCAAGATCTTGGGGCGCCGAGCGATCAATGTCGAGATTTAGGAACCTATATCAATAATCATTTTTGGGGCCACATAGAGAGTTTGCGCTCGGGCCCTATAGAAGCTTGCTATGCCGCTGTACAAATTATTATACCGGCAGGAAAAGATAGGACCGTGCGAGGTTTTACTTATATGTTATACAAAAATAAATCTGTCAGGATAAAAGAAAGAATGGACAAGTCCCTCTAAACTCTTTAACTAAATGAACAAAATAACCTACCTGTAAGTTCATTCCGTAAATCTCGAACAAAGTCTGTCTTGTACTGTCGTGAAATATACTAAACAAATTCGACTTGACTCAGATACTTCTGCTATCTCCACAAAATATAACCCACTGATCTCTTATCTCGGAATTCTTTGGGAAGCGATGAAATTATATTCCTGAGTTCCTTGAATTGTAAAGATTATTGCGACAGTAGGTTATGCAGCAACTTGTAGACATCTTAGTCTGAAATAAAATAGTACGTACATATTAGCTTTGTAGGTATTCTATGGATATTAACACTATTACAGAATACACTACTACACGCAATAAATAATTAATATAATAAGAAACTACTTACATTATTACCACGCCAAATAATAATCCAATATAATTGCAACGTAACATAATAACTGTCTTTAATTTATTTAAATAACACTAATCACACTAAAATAGTCTATAATAAAATGTCAGTAACCAAAAGGGAATCTATGACAAGAGCTTTAAAACGTCAAAACACAGGAACGACCAATCTAGCCAATGACGTCATATTACAGCATTTTACATCTACTGTCTCTTTTCAATTTGCTTACATAGTCTTATGAGAATTGAATCCTCCTTTCTACACTGCGCAACTTATTTAACGCACAACCAAAAAGTTAACTCAAATTTGACGTTATGTATTTTCGACAATTTTTGTTCGTTTTGGTCGATTTTTTTTTCAAATTGTAGGTTTTTCTCTTAGGAATATCACTGTCTTAGTTGTTTTGGTAAAACGAATGATTTTGATATTATACCAGGTGCTATAAAAATGTTATGTTTTTTTCCGAAATTTCAAAGCGTCCTGTGGGCTATACAAGGTATTGCAAGTTATTGCAATTATAGCCAATTTAAAGCCTCATGTTTTTTCTACATTTTCTTTTTTTATTCATTTGTTTATCTCTGTTACTTCATAAAATATCGAATTTTTGAGTTGACGTGATTTTTATTAAATTTATTAACTTTCTTTTTTGTCAAGTGCTCATTATTTATTACTCATTATAATGGTTCAATGCCTCATTTTGCGTTCTGTTTTCCTTGATATCTTATAATTTATTGAGAGATGCAAGGTGTTTTAGAAGAGAAAAAGGTCTTAAAAGGACAGAAACTCAAAAAACATACCTAGAAAAATGGATTGCTTTAATCAATAAAACAACGAATAACAGGAAACAAAACAAAAGTAAATAGAGAATTAGTATCTGGTGTTTCCACCCCTTCCGCGAATGACCTCCCGACATCTTTGGTTCATACTTAAAACCAAAGTTCTGATTAGGTTCTGATCTAGGCCATTCCATAATTCGACTAGGCTTCCTTCCAATTCTTGTAAATTTTGGGGTTGTCGTCCCTCACTTCGTAACCGCCGACCGATAAAATCCCAAACATGTTCAATGGGGTTAAGGTCGGGGCTACGGGCTGGCCAGTCTATGTGATCAATTCCTACTTCAAGATAATTTCTCACGATAAGACTCGTGTGGGGACGCGCATTGTCTTGCATAAGTAAAAAATTGGGTCCTATATAGGGGGCATAAGGCAAAACATGTGCTTCAAGAATGTCTGTGATGTATCTGTCAGAATTGAGATTTCCATTCACAGTTACCAAGTCCGTTCGCCCAGTCAAAGATATTCCGCCCCATACCATGACGGATCCACCTCCATATAAAGTTGTGTGCAAAAAATTGCATTGACTGTATCGCTCATCGGGTCTTCGGTAGACGCGATTACGTCTGTCACAATTATACAAACTGAACCTTGACTCATCAGTCCAAAGAATACGTTCCCAATCTGCTTCCATCCAATTAACATGCTCATTGGCAAAAGTCTGGCTCTTCGATGATCTACTGTTTGCGGGTCCTCGAGCAGCAATCCTGGGTCTTAAATTTGCCCCCCTCAGTCGTCGGCGTACAGTTTGAACGCATATGAGTGGACCACCTGCGTCTTGAAGTTGCGCTCTTAAATGTGTTGCAGTTACAAATCGTTGTCTTACAGCATTTACTCTTAAAAAGCGATCCTAGATAGCAGAGGTAACACGAGATCTACCTTGACCGGCCCGTCTGGAATGTTCTCCTGTTTCCGCGTACCTTTGAATTGCTCTCGCTATAGTTGTGTGAGACACTCCCAACCTTCCAGCTATGCGGTTGTAACTCCACCCTTCACCATGTAATGTAGCTACCTCAACACATTCATCACGAGTTAAATTTCTGGTTTGGCGTTCCATTATTCACTAATTATTGCTGGACTGTCAACAAAAAACTAATGACACAGTTGTCAGTTTTTTACGTGTAATCTTCGATTTCCATAGCTTGCTAGCTGTTTGAGTTGTCCGATAAATGCATTTCATGTGAATAAAAGCATATGGTGTTTCAAAACGGTGTATTTCATGAAGTAACAGAGATAAACAAATGAATAAAAAAAGAAAATGTAGAAAAAACATGAGGCTTTAAATTGGCTATAATTGCAATAACTTGCAATACCTTGTATAGCCCACAGGACGTTTTGAAATTTCGGAAAGAAACATAACATTTTTATAGCACCTGGTATAATATCAAAATCATTCGTTTTACCAAAACAACTAAGACAGTGATATTCCTAAAAGAAAAACCTACAATTTGAAAAAAAAATCTACCAAAATGAACAAAAATTGTCGAAAATACATAACGTCAAATGTGAGTTAACGTTTTGGTTGTGCGTTAAATAAGTTGCGCAGTGTAGTTTACCCTTCTTGGCGATAGAGAACTAACTGCCTGTCGAGTCTCAGAAGGTTAGGGTTACTAAAAAAATTGAAAAAATAAACACGTGCTTTTTTTATAAAAATGTATTATGAATTTTATACATAAGAACAATTTATTTAGTAATTTATTAAAATGTGGATGACGCTCTTTTAAAATAACCTTTTTTGACATAGTTTTTGCAATCTAATAAAATATTTTTGCAGGACATAACCTATGTTAAGTTCCAATTTGGGTTAGAATAAATAATACAAAACATCTTATCTTATCACAATATAAATATTTTTACAATATATCTTTTCAGTTGGCATTCAAATAATGCCATCCAAGCAAATCACCAGACAATAAAACAATGCTAATATTGGCAAGTTGAAAATATATATGCAAATTTACCATGTTTACAAGACAAACATATAACAATATAAATATACTTTTTAATTATAGAAAATTCTATAATTACTATAATTCTAAAATCTATTAAAAATATATAATAACAAAATGTAACATTTGACTAGCCTTTTGCGCTTTTCTTCTTCATTTAACGTTTACATTCTAAAGGAAAGCTAAAATGTACTAATTGTAATATCATCGAGAAAAGAAGAAGTTGATATTATATTAAATTACTATATTAATTACTATTGTCATTAATATTAATTAATATAGGAGGAAAAGTAGTTTTGCTCAAGAAATGGATGAAGCGCGTCTTCTAGCTATCGTAAATATATTAAACATCCATATTAAATTTAATTACAAGATATTATTTCATTATGCATTAGGTATGTTATGTTATTATAATTGTTGCAGATAGGTATAATAAATTTCAAATGAAATTTAACCTTCCGGCGGGCGCGGCCGATCAGATTGATACAAAGCAAATGTTTTGTGCTGGTACTTTCGACTCGTAAACAGTCGGCAGTTACCGTCACTAATAGCACAGAAGAGAGAGATTATACAGAAGCGAAGGTAAGGCTTCCCTCCAAAACCAAATTTCAGTGCGCATGTGTGTAACAAGTATAGTTGTCAACCTCACTTTTCTGATACGAACGTCTGGCGATATTTTCGTTTAACTTTCGTTTGTATTTAAATTTTATTTTTTCAGTGTTTTCTGTTTTTGTTACAATAGTGAGTTATTGACTGAATTATTTCATGTGTTCGCTTATATGTGTAGTAGTGATGGCTCATAAAGGAGGATTAGTTCGTATTTTTTGGGGATGTTCTTCGAGAACAGGTGAATAGGCGTTTCGAGGTTGCGCTTATGGGTTGCACCTCGAAATGATTCAGTAACTTCATGTTCCATTCACAGCAATTGTTTGTTTGGTATGTAAACTTCACTAGCGACTACCTTGAAACCTACCCTGACCATGCCGGGTTCCACGTTATACCTACCTAATTAAAAAAATGTAACTATGCTTGTAAAATGTTTAAACTTACACTAAGATTTACAGAAATTTACAATTCTGTGCGTACAATTATTAGTGTATACTAACCATAAATAAAATTTCAGATATCCCTATTCGTTCTGTCTAGGAAGAACACGAGACTACACCCGACACCAAAGCTCCTCTTCATGCCACTTTAGAGTGCTCGTCAAACACAGCAGGTATGATGATTTTTTTTTATCTTTGTGTTTTTATGAAATATTTCACTAGCTGTGCGTTATTTTTACAATTGTTCAGATATATTTTTAAATTGACAAATTAAATCCAAATTTAATACGTATAAAGTATAAACACAGCTCTTTTTAACCACAATGAAATATCAGATATCAGCATGACTCCCTCTCTAGAAGAAAGTACTGAAGCTACTGTTGTCCCTACTTCTCGATTTTTTCACGCATGCAGGTACCTACCTAATACGTCTGTTGGTTTTATATTGCTTATATGTAATTTTTAATAATCCTATAGCATTATATGATATTTATTTACTGTAATGTGACATATTTATTTTCATTTTAGGCACAAGTGGTATTCACACCTCTCTAAGGTAGTTGCCTATGTTGACACCATCATCTTCATGTGCAACCCAAACATCTGCTAGCTTAAGCTCTGACAGTCCACGAAAAAAGAAGTTGTAACAGAAAGTTACAGCGCTGAGGAAGAGAAAATTAGAAATACTTAGAACAGTCGAACCTCAAAGACTTCTATAAATTTTATAATTTAATGTACATAATCCCTAAAATGCTTAGTTCTTATGCATAATAACGTATTTAAGAGATTAGCGCTAACGTACACATTTACAATACCTATATATGTATATTTTTATAATAAATGTATAAGTAGGTACCTATTTGTTAATTAAAACGTAAAGTTTTCACTGAATATGCAACTTTTTCTATTTTCCTCACTTGACAATAAAGGTATTGTCCAAATACACTCGATACAAATATTTGTATAGACATAGACAGACTTGTTTTTTTTGTATAGACAGATTTATATAGACAGACATGTTTTTTATAATAAAAATAAATTTACGTAGTATTTCTGTGATGTGGAATATTCTATATGTTTTGGTGTAATGGTCATCACTACATTTACGAATGCACTCGTTCTGTTTTGTTGTTTCTAATAGTTTAAATTTGTAATAAGATCATATCTGGAAATTTTGTAACTTTCATATACGAGTACACTTTAAAGATTTTTCTTTTACTTAAAATATAATTAAATTCTAATAAGTATGTTATTTATATATGTTTATTGACAATGCCATGTCTTCAGTATATTTTTCAAAATAAATTCAAGACTATAATTTGTTTAAATGTTTTGCTAACCTTTCCATTAACTCTTATAAATATGAAATTGAAACACTTTTGTTTACTTGTTTATCATGATACTGAAAACCACAAAGCATTATTTCAACTCATTCAAAATTCCAACAAGTCGAATTATGTAGGTATATTTTGAATTTATAAAATAGTTAAATATTGTTACAAAATATGGAAAAATAGAGTTATGTGACTTTACGATGTTTTATTTACCATTCTTTAAAACGTGATGACCTCAACAAACAAAATTTAGAGAATGAACCAGAAAGTGGTTGTTAATAATAATAATGTTCACGTTCACTACACAAATCAGGAGTCATACTGCTACCAAACGCTACTAATTTTGACTAATTTAAAGATTACTGTATACTGAGTTATTCATGTTATCGTTTGATGGCGACCACAATGTTTATTTTTTTCTCTATTTAAATGCAAAAAATAGAAAACATACGGGTTTATTATTTTTTCCCCTAGTATCCGTTTATGTAGTAAGAAAAAATACATACAAATAAATGTTAATCCCATCAATTATTGTAAATTGTAATATTATTTGAATTATGATTAGCAGAAAAAATAAAATTGTAACAACAGGTTTACACAATCCAAAGTAACTTAACATTCATTCTAACAATCAATATGCTTACATTGGCTTTACAAAAACATGGATTCAAGTACATTTTCATTTACATTTTGTCATTTTCAGAAATTCTTCTTTTCCGTGTAGATCGGTTTTAGTGTCATGTATCACAGAATAATATGTTAATATCACATTTCTCTCAGTGTAACAAGTTGTTCAAGGTCCCTGAAAACGGCCCCTCTAACATGAAAGGCACCGCCGTTACCTTCGCTTCTGTATAAGCTCTCTCTTCTGTGCTAATAGCTTCCTACCTTCCACCCATCTACGCAATGCCGGTTAGTTCTAAATAATCTTTGGTACGAGGAAGGTATCTGAATATTGTTCAAATTGAGGCACCGCGCCTATATCCGTTACAGAATAAATTTTGTGAATTTGTTACTTTGTCAATTATTTTGGTAAGTGCTATCGATTTTTACTAACTACTGTTTACATTTTATTATTCACGTATTATATTTTTCACATACGTACTCTATAAATATCAAATTGATACACTGCGCCCGATTGAAGATTTTTTTTATGTTAACATAATTATATGTGTTTTAGGTCAGAAATACGCTTATAATGGAAAGCTGCAGTAAAAAATATGATCTAACGGATCCTAAAGATGTTGAAGAGCTACAAAGAATGATGTTTGAAGATGACGAAGCCGACTTACAGGACGATATTGATGATGAAGAGGATACAGATGGTGAATATGCTGTCGAATCTCGTGCAGGCGATTCAGATACGGAGCAGGAGGCTAGTGACGACGATGACTATGATGAGAATGGATCTAACTTAGATGATAACAATTTTTTTTTTGGAAGAGAAAAAAATAAAGGAAGGGAGATTATAGAAAAAACAAAATTGAATCAAAATGTCCCATTAGATTAGAAAAGATTAGAAAAGATTTCGTTCAAAACCACATAATCTCATTCGCAAGTTACCAGGTGTAATAGGTACTGCAAGAATGGCAAAAACTCCGTTAGAATGTTGGAGCTGCATTATGGATGACGAGATATTGAGAATAATTGTACAACAAACGAATCAATATATTGAAAGTATTAAAGTATTATTCTAACGCGATAGAGATGCCAAACCTATAGATATTATGGAGCTGAAGGCATTTATAGGTCTTTTATATTTAGCTGGTGTTTACAGAGGTAATAGACAAAGTTTGGAAGACCTTTGGGGATCCGACGGGGACGGCATTGAAAAATTTCGACATGACAATCAAAAGATTTAAATTTATTATGCGTTGTATGCGATTTGACGATCGGACAACGAGAGATGAAAGAAGAAAAACCGATAAAATCGAAGCAATTCGAGAAATATTTACAATGTTGGTACAAAATTCACAGAAGTCCTATAGTCTGGGACAAAATGTAACGATTGATGAGAAACTAGAAGGATTCCGGAGAAGATGCGGTTTTGTACTATACATCCCGAATAAGCCCAATAAGTATGGAATTAAGATATACGCACTGGTTGATTCTCAAGTTTACTATTTAGAAATATATGCAGGATTACAACCTGAAGGCCCATTCCGCAATTCACCATCGGATGTTGTTCTACGACTTTGCCAACCTATATATCAGACCGGACGAAATGTAACTGCAGATAACTGGTTTACCAGTATTCCATTGATAGATGAGTTGCGAAGTAAAAACCTCTCTTATGTTGGTACAGTAAAAAAAAATAAGGTCGAAATTCCACCTGAGTTTCTGCCAAATAACAAGAGAGCTGTTAATAGTAGATTGTTTGATTTCAAGAAAAGGTGCACTTTGGTATCTTATGTTCCTAAAAAAGGAAAATGTGTGATTTTGGCTTCAAGTTTACATGAAGATAACTCTATCGATCTTGATACCGGAGATAAAAAGAAACGATCCATAATTACTTTCTACAATAGTACCAAAGGTGGAGTTGACACGGCAGACAAATTGTGTGCCTCATTCAACGTGGTTAGAAATACACGCCGTTGGTCCATGGTAGTATTTTTTGCTATGTTAAATATTAGCGGAATCAATGCTCAGGTACTATATTTCGGCAATGGTCAAATGTTATTCGAAGAAGAAAATTTTTGAAAGCTTTATCACACGCATTAGTTTCACCTCATATGGCTCGACGAAGTTTACAGACATCAGGGATTCATACCAGCCTGCAACAACGCCTGAAAAGAATTACGCCAGTAGATCAAGAACAACAAGAAGAAAATGAAAATGTAGGAAAACGAAAAAGATGTCATATTTGCATAGGACAAAGGCGATTAACAAAATATAATTGCAAAAGATGCAAAAACCCCATTTGTCTCATGCACATAGAAAGCTTTTGCAATGTTTGCAGTCGAACATTGACAGAAATACCACAAGATACCATAGATGAGGAGATGGTGTAAGTTTTTGCATTTTTTATATTACAGTAAAGTCATATATATATATATATAGGTAGTTTATTTAAAATATTTTAATTTTGTTTTAAATTAGAAAAATTTTGTTTTAAATATTTTGTAAAGGTAGAATGTACTTACAAAATATATATACGTATATAATATACCTAAAATTAAAATTTATTGTAGTTATTTACAAAGAATTAGAGTCTAACCAGCGGCAGCGCGTGATCATTTTGATACACCGCGCGCGGTTTTGTTGCAGGTTAGGACCGCGCCTGCCGGAAGGTTAAATAAAAAATAGTAGAAAAGTAACAAGTTTGCATGTTTCAAAACGATACTTCTGTTAGCATACCAATACAAATGAGACGGTCAAACTGAATCAAGTTTTGAAAATTGTTTACTTCGGTTCGTAGGTATATTTATTTATTTCTGGGAAAAAAACTTGATATTTCTTGGAATTCCAGGCAAGATCGTGTCTGATGCTTTTAGTTTGTAATTCCCATTGAGTGAGTATATTATGAATAACCAGTGATATAGCAGTGGATAAGCAAAAAGCTGTACTGGTAGATTTAAGGGGTGCTCTATATCAATATGTCTGCCTGGCCAGACATACTGTAATTCCATTTAATTTCTTATTGTCAGTGGCAAAGAGAAATTTTGGTTCATTAAGCTATTGATCTGCAATACATTTCACTCTCCCTGAAGAGAGTTGGAACATTTGAGGCGAAACTGCCACTGACGTGGTTTTCCACAAACATCAAAACACTGAACACTATACCCGACGCGCGTTTCTCCAACCAAGTTGGCATCATCGGGAGATGATTAAAACTAAACTAATGGGCAATTAACCCAAAAGAGCGGACTATTTGGGATAGGCCCTTTGTCACTATTCATACTATTTCTATATTTTTTAATTTCTAAACTTTCAAAACTATGACTGTTGTCAAAAGCATGTTGTGCAACGCTAGATTTTTCTGTTGTTCCATATTTGAGCCATGTGCTCCTTGCATCTAGTTTGAATAGATCGCCTAGTTTGTCCAACATACATTTTATTACAGCTAATTTCATAAATCCCCGACTTTTCGTTAATACTTATTTTATCCTTTGGATTACCTAAAATGTGTTGAATTTTATTCCCGGATGAATGAACTGTTCTGAACTGTTCTTCCTATATCTGTAAAATCTGTGTAAGACCATTGGTAAGGGTTTTTTTTTATTTACATTCCCATTAGGGAATGTAAATCAAAAAAAAGTTGATTACAACTTGTCCTGTACAGTATCCATTACTTACAGTTATATCTTTGATTAATGACGTCCCTTTTTCAAACCTCTCCTTATAAAGACGGAAACATAAAAGAGTTATTGGGTATATCTCTATGAGTATTGGTATAATTTTGGTATATATCAAATTCTAACTTATTTTCTGTATTCCTAATTACTAGAACATATAAGAATAGTAGCTGCCCGTTGTTTTCAATTTCATATGCAAATTTAATTGAAGGGAATCTATTGTTTAATTTATTTATAACAAAGTCATCAATGTTTCAACTATCAACCACTTTAATGCCAAAAACAAAACTGCAAAAATATCATCAACATACCTTAGCCAAACTATAGGGAAATACTCGAGATCTTCGTTTGCTTCAACTTCAATTTTACTCATGAATAGACTGACAATAAAAGGTGACAAAGAAAAGAAACCCATTGCTTGGTCGAAAAAAATATTAGTGAATTGAAAACCATTTTGTTTCATGCAAAGTTTGGTGAGTTTAATGTTGACTGAGAGTAATAAGGTTGTTACATGGTTTAACTACGTTTTTTACTTCGGTAATAATTTTTGGTAACGGATTTCTAGAAAGTTTTTTGTAAGGACCATTATTAATGTTGCTAATCCTTTCCTAGTAGTCCTCTTTATCTAAAATTACAACCTTATTACATTTATCAGCCTTTAAATAAAAATAATCTTTCTCTCGCAATCGTTTGGCAATTTATCTTTCCTTTTCGGATCGTTTTGACTTATGAACGTTTCCAATGGTTTTATTAACGTTTTATTCTTAGAAATTTGATTTCTCTACCAAGTGTTTTGGTGTTTGTGGAATACTACGGTAGTGTCAATACATTTCACATAAAGAGCTAACACATAATGAAGAGATGCTATAAATGAAATGGGAAAAAAGTTCCCTATTATATACTGCCGTTATAACATTTACATTTTGACATTTTGTCTCTTCAAGCCACCCCCATTTATTTTTTCAAATACGGACCTGTTTTTTTATTTACACTTTTCATAGCCTGTCTAAAACTAAATACAATGGTATCTTGCACTTGATCATTTTCCTACGTTTCGTCTAAGAAAATATCATCAGGATAGTTTCACAGCTTATTTAATAAGTAATCTAGGTCTTCTCAAAATCACGTTAGCCTTTTATGCCAGGTACCAACGATACACTACAATATCTGGATATATTGGAGGAAGTACTCGATGCAGTGCCATTAGAAACAAGACAAAATCTTGAATACTTCATGCAAGACGGTTGTCCTGCACACGTTGCCAGGAGGGTTGGACAGTACCTTCATCAATGTTTTCCAGGTTAGTGGATTGGTACCAATTCATCCATAAGATGGCCTCCTCGACTTCCTTTTCTTAATCTCATAGATTATTATATGAGGTTCTCTAAATAAGGGAATCTATGACAAATCTCTGCCAATTGATCTACAAGACCTTCGTTAACGAATAGTAGATGCATTTGAGAAAATTACGCCAAAAATGGTTGCTAAAGCTGCTTCCCAAATGTCTAGAAGAATTCAACATAATGGACCACACTTTGAGCAAGTATTGTGACTGCTGTTAGTCCTGTTTATTTATATGCTTTTTTTTCTAATCTGTTATAGCTCAGAATATTATCTGTTCATTAATTTTGTTGCATTTGGTCGTGTTTTTATGGAACAATTGTAATTTATTCTAGATGCATTAATCGTTCTAAAAATTATTATTTATTAAATAAGCTGTCAAATGATACATCTCATATTACTTAAGAATTCAACGGTCTCCTAACAAGATACAATGATGAAATTTTCTGACATGAAACGTAGAAAAATCTTGAACTTTTGTGAAACATTTTATTACCTATCAAAATAGACATGTCTTTATTTATTTAGATGACTAGATGTATATTCGTCACTATATTATAGTGTATATAATATCTTTACCATAAGTAATAAAAATAATGACCTCTAGGTGCAATCTAGAGGTCTATTTTACATCCTCCTTCATAAATATTTATAACATTTATAGTACAACAGTGTATATTAAATTGAGTTGACACTATGCATTTATAATTCTATATACCCTTCATGAAAACAAATAATTAATTATGATAGGAATATTTTTATACCATAGAGCCTCTCTATGGTATAAAAATATTCCTATCATAATTAATTATTATACTAGCGAAATAGTTGACTTCTTATCAAGACAACACTGGATTGCGACCTCTCAAATTTAAAATAGTTTCATAAAATTATTTCGTTATTTATAATAATATTTTTTTTCATTATTATCTATTATTTTTCTATTATTCAGTTGACTAGGTAAGATAGAGAAAAAAATTATATTAAATTCGAGTTCAATTGAGATACCAATGCGAATAATTCCCAAATACAGCCATTCTATTACGAATATGACAACAGATATTATTGACATGTACACTTCTATGTAGGTATTTAAAAGATGATGTATTATATCTAACTTCTTTTCCTCCTGAAACAAATCGAATTTACAAAATGTTACCACCAAGCGGGCCGATGAAAATAAAATTGTAAGGCACATACGTCTTACGAAACTATCAAATATCACGTCTTCAGTTCTTTTCAGTTCTTTAAATATAATTTCCATTAAATCTAACGCTTTCCTGTTAGAAATCGGCTAATTAGCTGCAACTTTTGCCTGGCAAACTCACCAACCATTTTCTCTATTGACTTTACCATGTTCACCTAAAATAAGTAGTCGATGGCATGAAATGATAATGATTATTTAGTAAATATAAAGCATGTATGTATCGTTGAAAACACAGAAAAATACCGTCCGATTCGATAAAAAATATGTATTACTCTTTTCTTATTTAAAATTTCGGCACAATGGGACATACCAAATGATCGGATCTAGACTTCAATATATGTGATATATATATATATATATAAATATATATATATATATATATATATATATATATATATATATATATATATATATATATATATATATATATATATATATATATATATGTGATATATATATATATATATATATATATATATATATATATATATATATATATATATATATATATATATATATATAGCTTGCTTCGAAAGACATGTGCTAGCTTCGTAGCACTCGAAAAACCATGATGTTTTTCTTAACTTTAACTTCTTTTACACTTTTCGTTTTTAGAACTTTTGCACATTTCGTTTTTCTCACTATATTTTCTAAACCATATAGTGGAGCACCTGGAGTGTTAAAAACGTTAACCTCGGATGTCTTAGGAATCTCTCAGATGAAATTAAATGATTTTTGCGGGAATGCGTTGTGAATAACAAATAAAAATCTCTGCTTATTTAGAAATTGTGCATTTGATTTTAAAATAGTAAAAATTGATTATTTCAATAACTTATGTGCTATAATACAGATTACGATGTAAATTTTTTTTTGTGAAAGATGTGAAAGCTATTACAAAAAATAAGTAAATAATGAATATTTAAATAAAAAAATTAAATAATATATAAAATATTTGTATAATATTTTAATAGTTTGCATTAAAAAAATTTAAAAAAATGTCTTCCATTACTATGGTTTCGTCTCCGAAATCGGGGAAAATATCAGTCATAGGGGAAGATAGAGCGAATGTAATTAACTTTAATTTTAGCACAAAACGACGTGATATATATATATATATATATATATATATATATATATATATATATATATATATATATATATATATATATATATATATATATATATATATATATATATATATATATATATATATAATAAAAAGTGACGCACCTAGATTTTGTCCCAAATTTGTAGTTCAATAACTTTTAAACCAGCCTATCGATTTTGATATTTTTTTTTATTTGAAAGGGCGATTCTTGCGGATGACTATTTTGTAATTGGCTTTCCATAAAAATGTATTTTTTAATATGTACATGACAAGAAATTTGAATGTCGCTGTGGAGTGAAATTTTATTTGTATTGAAATCTTAGGTGTGTCACGGTGTTTACCATTCTTTTTTTAATATTCTCTTTTTTGAATCACCTCTCTAGCCCCTTCAGCAACGAAGATGCGACATTTTAGATGAAACGGTGTTATTAAGTTTGATATTTAAGACGGAGGCTATGGTAACACTGAAACGTCAAAAGATTCAGTTGAGATTCTCGTGAAAAAAAATTCATTTAACGTTCTAAAAGAAAATGCCAGTGCAAATTAGTCCAATTCAAGTAGCTAGAGTTGTGGCTTTGGTAGAAGATGGAAGGAGTCAAAGATATGTAGCTCGTATTGTTGGTCTACCAGAAACAACTGTCCAAAGAGCGATCCAGCGCTACCGAGAAACGAGCCAATACAGCAGACGTCCAGGTTCGGGTAGTTCCAGGATTATGCAAAATATTGACGATCGATTTATTGGTATGCGAATATCGAGGAATCCCTATCAAACGGCTGTGATCACAAACCGAAATTTAAGAAACGCACGAGGAACAGTTGTGTCAGATCGAACAATTTGTCGGAGATTCAAGAGTCTCGGTTTTATCGCAAGAAGACCTGCAATTGGAATGCGATTACTTCGACGACATCGAGTAGCTCGTTTGGATTTTGCTCGAATTCATCTTGTTTGGAATGAGTTGCAATGGTCTCAAGTTTTATTCACTGACGAATCAAGATTCATGTTGAGATCAGTAGACGGGCGTCGGAGGGTTTGGAGAAGGCGTGGGGAAAGATACGAGGATGGTATGTTCAGTGACAGGGAGAGTTTTGGCGGTGGTTCACTAATGGTATGGGGTGGAATTAACAGCGATGCCCATACAGAATTATTTGTGTTTCCACCACGGCAATCTCTAAATGCAGTTAGATACATAGAGATCTTCAATGAACTTGTTGTCTCATTTGCACCTTACATTGGCGAAGAATTCCTCTTAATGCAAGATAATGCACGATCGCATACAGCTGTGATGATAACACAATTTTTAAACGATGTCGGAATTAATCATATGCCGTGGCCTGCTAAAAGCCCTGATATGGATCCCATTGAGCATTTATGGGATGAATTGGGACAACGTGTTAGTAGATGCAACCCAGAGAATCTGAATTAATTGAGGATTGCTCTTACAGAAGAATAGGACAATATCCCTCAAATCACTATCACAAATTTGATTGAAAGCATGCGTAGGCGTATGGAAGCTCTTATAGCAGCCAGAGGAGGAAATACTCGTTATTAGTTAGTTTGTTGTTCAGTTATTTTTAGTTTATTGTTTTAATCATTAATAATTACAGTCGTTTTACTAAAATGTCGAATAATTCTTTGTTTGTTATTTCTTTTTGATATTGTTTGTACTTGTAAGTAACAATTATTTCAGCGTTTGTAATCGCAAACGCTAAACATTTCTTAAACGGTGAACTTTTTAGACATTTTCAGCTCCACGGCCTCCTTGCTGAATATCAAACTTAATAACACCGCTTCATCTAAAATGTCGCATCTTCGTTGCTGAAGGGGCTAGAGAGGTGATTCAAAAAAGAAAATGTTGAAAAATAGAATTCAATACAAATAAAATTTCACTCCACAGCGACAATCAAATTTCGTGTCAAAATCTTAATCGGTTTTTAAAGGCTGTACATATTAAAAAATATTTTTTTTTATGGAAAGCCAATTACAAAATAGCCATCCGCAAGAATCGCCCTTTCAAACAAAAAAAAATAAAATTATCAAAATCGATAGGCTGTTATTGAACATCAAATTTAGGACAAAATCTAGGTGCGCCACTTTTTATGTCCGTCAGTGTATATATATATATATATATATATATATATATATATATATATATATATATATATATATATATATATATATATATATATATATATATATATATATATATATATATATATATATATATATATATATATATATATATATATATATATATATATATATATATATATATATATATATATATATATATATATATATATATATATATATATATATATATATATATATATATATATATATATATATATATATATATATATATATATATATATATATATATATATATATATATATATATATATATATATATATATATATATATATCTTTATCACCATATCACCTAAAATAGTATAATATTGCTAATGTAGTATAAAAACGATGATTACCACGTGAAAATATATGCAAATACCAACATTTTGAAGCCAAGCATATGTCAATCGGATGAAAAGGACATGAGATATCTCAATTTGAAAATTAGCTAAAAAAATCTATTGCGAGGAGGGGGGGAGGTCGGAATAAGTTGAAATTTGAACTGGGAGTTCCTTAAACATTGACAATAAAAGGGTTACAGTTTGGTTTCTTAATTCCCAATACAACTGAACATATCAATTTTTTTTGACGAACTTTCCCTAAAAATGTCCAAAATACCCCAAAATGGCGAAAAAAAGGGGTTGCGGTCAATTTAGGAGGTAGAAATGTTAGCCTTTTGTTCTATTCACCAGAACAAACATTTTCCATGGGGTCGCGTTAAATCAAAAAAAAAATTCGATCAAAATGTTTCACATACTCTACTAATCAGTAATTACTCCATGTTCTCTGCTGTTAAAAGAAGAGATTCATCAGAATGCCATTGATCATTTGATACTTGAACTAAGGATACAGAGGATGTTATTTTACATCCAGGAAAAATTAAAAAAATGATATTTGATAAATATTATAGGTACGAATTACCCGTAATTTCTACGCCCTTATTTCTGTGTTTTCTCTAACCCATACAATCGTGTGTTAGTAGCGAAATTGTAAGCACAATAAATCATAGTGGCCGTGCAATATTTTTCAATACTACCCCGGCAATTTCAGCGCCGGTTTCCACCACCCTTGTTCCCAAAGCTCCCAAACCCCTTACCAAGTCTCCGACAATCTGAGGCCCTAAACTCACCGTTGCTTGAATGCTAGCTCCTATGTTTGGCCTAGGTTTTGCTGCCGGTTTAGTAGTAGCTGCTGTAATTGTGTTAAAGTTAGGTGTATTAGTGGTGCTAATTTTGCGGGTGGTATGAGCGGTGCTGGTTGCTGAGGGGGCTTTAGTAATAGCGGGAGTACGAGAGCTAATAATTTTTGGGGTTGTAGTAGAACTAGTGGTGCTAGATGTACTAGATGCGGAGATCTGATCTATGGAATTGTCTGCTCGTTTGTCTGTATTTTGGTCGTCGCCGAATCTGTTCTGTATTTGGACAGATGCCTCTGGGGTAGCTTCAGGTCGTCTTGTATCGAAGGTCGCCTCGAACCTCTTTATGTAACTACCATCTGGATCCCAGGCTTCTTCCAGTTGAGCCCACACTTTCGGGTATTCTTTCTTAAGTCGCTTTATCGCTCGTAAGGTTACTGTCCTTTGTTTCTCGGTGCATCTTAAGCAGTTCGTTTGCAAGGCTTCTGGTAAAATTCCTGGAACATTAAATTTAAAATTAGGTGTCGTCTAGCTCCTGCATTTATTTATTTATTTGTTTGTACTTGTAAATTACTTTGTTCTCCAAAATTACATTAAAAGCGGCTTTTAATTATACTTAAAAGGTGTATTTTTACTGTCTGTCTAGTCAGAAAAAGTGGACATTTTATGCCTAGCCAGAAAAAGTTCGTTCGTTGCAACGTTCCAGGTAATAATTTAAATCAAACTGGTAAAATAAAAATGGACAATGGCATTAGGTAAACACAAAATGAAGGTTTTATATAACAAAATTAGCACAAAATAGGTTTTATTGCATTTAGTAGAGCGAAATCGAGGGAGAATTATGAAGTTTTTTTTTTGACGTAGAACCAGACGACAAGTTACGTGTTATTTGAAGTAGGTTATTTGGAAGTTATAATTGTTGTTTACGATATTTTTTTATGGTACAGGACTTTTTTATATCGAAAAAATTTAAAAAATCGCAGATTTTTAAAAACCGTGTTTTTTACGTTTATATCATCATATCTCCAGATCTACGTAAGATATCAGCCTCATTTTTTTAAAAATTCGAGTATAGAATTAGGCGCTTCCAACAGTGTCATTATCATTACTTAATATTGTTTATTATTGTATTTAAATAACAATTAATTTATCACTTCCTTACAGGTGTATTTATATTTTCGATAAGCGACAAATTTGAATAAAAAAAAGAACAAAATCTGCTGGAATTAACGGTTTTTTTGCTACGATTTTTTTTGTGGCGCATAAATTATCCAGCGCAGCTTCAGTAACGTTTTGTTACTGGAACGTGTTACATTTTAAGGCGGGTATCCATTTGTTGCAAAACCACGTATCGTATCAACGTATCGTATCAGCGTATCGTTTCATTTTGGTACGATACGCTGTAACGAGTTAGTTTTTTTTTCAGCCCAGATTCACTGCGTATCTGTGGATCAATTGCACGAACGGAGGGATACGGTTTGGGTCGTGCGGACGTTACAATTTGGACTTATTTAGTGGGAGCATCAGGTTATTCAGGTTGACAAAAAATAGTTCTTTCCGTATCTCTGCAATGAATGGACCTCAGCAAGCGGCAGCCGCGTATATTTTTATTCACTATTCTCTGCAGCAAGACAAAAAAAGGACGCAAGCCACCGCGTTGGTGAATGTCAAAGTTGTCCCGATGTTTCGGGTCCCAAAGTAGTTCAAATTTACGGTAAATTTCTATAAAGTTAATTATATCTTCTTTATTCCGCTCCATTAATATTATTTTTTAATATTTAAAAAAATTAATAATACCATCCAGTGGGTAGGATATATTTTGTTTTTATAAAGCGAATATGCAACGACCGGTTGTGTCAAAACGTTCGTCCACACTCTGACTGTCTCGTATCGTATCATTTCTTTGATATGTCGGTGAAAAACCTACAATTGGGCGATCAAGTCCGTTGCATTTCTTTTTACCTACTTTGATACGTTACTATGCAACGGTTTCCTGTCTCCACTGATACACAACGATGACACGATACGTGATTTTGCAACAAATGGATACCGGCCTTTAGATGCGTATGGCCCATGGGTCTGTACCGAATCGCGTATTATTACAAATTTTGTATATTTGTTATTATAACTTGTGATTTCTGTAATATGGAGTGTATTATATGTAAAAAAACAATGCGTGAAGACGACAAGTAGTAACAAGTAGTAACATGGCTGACTTCAATGTTAATGGTAGAAGAAAAGTACCTAAGTATTGAGATTTAATCCTAAAGAGAAACCTAAAATCGGGGAGAGGCAAAGTCTTTATTGTAGTTTGTGACAGAATACATTAATCCAAACTGTTCTGAATTTATAAACGAGAACGAAGTGTTTCATTGCAGGTGGTTTTGAGGACCCCGAAAAGGTTGTACAAACTTTAATACCAATGTTAAATGATTTATATAGTAATGAAGAGGAGGCAGATATCCGCATAATTTTACACATTTTATAAGAATCTAAATTCAGTAAAAAAATATTGGTTAAATGAATGGATACCGATGTGTATTACTTTTGACAATTCACTTCTATGCCACTATGCCCGATTTAAATACAATTACGTTATATGTGCAACTTGGTCATAGTATCAACACGCGTTTTATATCAATTGATAGATATATATCAAAGGATAAAATTGTTCCAAATGAAAGGTCTGGGATTTACGAAATTAGTAAACGAGACGATCAATTAACACCAGATTTAAAGAACATATGGCTCATCTAAAATATGGAAGAACAGATAAGTCTTGTGTTGCATAACATGATTTTGACAACAATCATAGAATAGATATTAGTAATTTAAGATTAGTCAGAAATGTGACCAATAATAGACAATTGGATGCATTTGAGAGCATACAAATTGTAAAATGTAAAAGTAGTATGAATAGCGACAAGGGACCTATACCGTATAGCCCGCTTTACGCGTTGCTCAGCAACTAATTATTGAAGCGTGACTAATGATTTCAACATAAATAGTATAAATAGGGTAGATTTTTAGTTTAAGATTAGTTTTAATCGTCTCCGGATGATTCCAACTTGGTTGGCGAAATGCGCGTCGAGCGAGGTGAAAGTGTTTGGTGTTTGTGGAAACTACTCCGAGTGTTATAGTTACATCAAAGGTTCCAGCCCTATCCAGTAGTAAGATGACTTCACGGTCAACGGAACTGAATCTCTATCGTAAGTACAGTACTAAAATTAGATTAATAGGTTCTGATATTTGGTTTCTGAAATCCTGTAAACGTCATTCTGTTTTTCCGAGTTTCATTCAAGTTAAAATTCCAAATTGTTCGAATATTATAAATAAGGTTGCTTTATTTGCAAAACATAAATGGCTGGATTTAGAAAACAATTATATGTACAGTAAACGGAGTATGCTTGAAATACAAGCATATGATCTTTACTAGAAGCTTACTTTTAAGTTAAATAATTTAGAATATGAACAATGGTGCGAATTTCAGAGGAACATGTTTTTATCAATCAACGCGAAATTTATCAAAAAAATGTCTTCACGAAATAAAAAATTTTAAAAATTGACTACTAATGTACCAAAAAATGTTCCTCGGAAGGTCGTTAACATTGTGAAAAATCACTCGTCACACTCTTTTGATAAAGATGAACTTGACCTTCTAAACAAGGGTTTAAAATTTGCTGTAGCCCCTTCTGATGAGATTTTGGGTGATGTCGTGGCAAGGACTGAAAGTTCAATTCAATATCTGCCTGATTCATCCAAGGGTCTCGTCAGAGTGGCTTGCAGGAACCAAATTTCTAAAAATATAATGAATAACGTAGACAATAGAAAATCATGCTCAAAGAATCCTAGAAAGATTATCAAAAGATTGCGCGAGAAAGATTGTTTTTATTTAAAAGCAGATAAAGGTAATAAGGTTGTTATTTTAGATAAAGAGGACTATTATGAACGGGTAAACAACCTAATTAGTAATGATCCTTATAAAGAACTTACTAGAAACCCTTTACCAAGAATGACCAGTGAAATAAAAAATGTCCTCAAATCATGTAACAACCTTATTACTCCACCTGTTAAGAATAGGTTACGTGTATTTAACCCTACTGTACCTAGATTGTATTGTCTACCAAAAATTCATAAGCCAGGGAAGTCGGTGCGTCCAATAGTATCGTCTATTGGATCTCCGAGTTACCACCTATCAAAATGGTTGACTAAGGAATTTGAAAGTTTGCCCATTGCACAGCCTAGTTTTTCAGTTAAAAATTCGAATGATTTCATTGATAAGGTCAAGAATATTCAATTGCAAGAGGGTGAAATTTTGATTTCCTTTGATGTTTGTTCATTATTTCCTAGTGTACCAATTCCACAGACCTTGGACTATCTTGAGGATTTACTCGAATTAAACAACTATAGAAAAGAAGTAATAGAAGAATATATAAACCTTACAAAACTTTGTATGAAACAAAATTGCTTCCGTTTCAATGACAAGTTCCATGAACAACATGAAGGAACCGCAATGGGTAACTGTTTATCGCCTTTCATTGCTGATGTCTTCATGAGTCGATTTGAACCTGAAGCAAAAGAAGAATTCGAGTATTTTCCTAGGATTTGGCTAAGGTATGTGGATGACATTTTTGCCGTGTTTGACACTAAGATTGCGGATGTAGAAAACTTAATTTCCAAAGTAAATAGTCGTTTCACTGCTGTAAAGTTTACATATGAACTAGGAAATAATGGAAAACTTCCATTTTTAGATGTATTAGTAATTAAAAATAGTGACAATAGGTTAGAATTTGATATATATAGAAAAGATACCAGTACGATCAGATATATCCCTAATGACTCTCACCACTGCTATCAACATAAAATGGCAAGTTTTAATTTTCTTGTCCATCGTATACTAAGTTTCCCTCTCAGTAATGAGAGGTTTGAAAAAGAAAAAGTATTATAAAATATAATATAAAAATATATATTATAAAAAGTAAAAAGTAAGATTAGTCAGAAATGTGACCAATAATAGACAATTGGATGCATTTGAGAGCATAGAAATTGTAAAATGTAAAAGTAGTATGAATAGCGACAAGGGACCTATACCGTATAGCCCGCTTTACGCGTTGCTCAGCAACTAATCATTGAAGCGTGACTAATGATTTCAACATAAATAGTATAAATAGGGTAGATTTTTAGTTTAAGATTAGTTTTAATCGTCTCCGGATGATTCCAACTTGGTTGGCGAAACGCGCGTCGAGCGAGGTGAAAGTGTTTGGTGTTTGTGGAAACTACTCCGAGTGTTATAGTTACATCAAAGGTTCCAGCCCTATCCAGTAGTAAGATGACTTCACGGTCAACGGAACTGAATCTCTATCGTAAGTACAGTACTAGAATTAGATTAATAGGTTCTGATATTTGGTTTCTGAAATCCTGTAAACGTCATTCTGTTTTTCCGAGTTTCATTCAAGTTAAAATTCCAAATTGTTCGAATATTTCAAATAAGGTTGCTTTATTTGCAAAACATAAATGGCTGGATTTAGAAAACAATTATATGTACAGTAAACGGAGTATGCTTGAAATACAAGCATATGATCTTTACTAGAAGCTTACTTTTAAGTTAAATAATTTAGAATATGAACAATGGTGCGAATTTCAGAGGAACATGTTTTTATCAATCAACGCGAAATTTATCAAAAAAATGTCTTCACGAAATAAAAAATTTTAAAAATTGACTACTAATGTACCAAAAAATGTTCCTCGGAAGGTCGTTAACATTGTGAAAAATCACTCGTCACACTCTTTTGATAAAGATGAACTTGACCTTCTAAACAAGGGTTTAAAATTTGCTGTAGCCCCTTCTGATGAGATTTTGGGTGATGTCGTGGCAAGGACTGAAAGTTCAATTCAATATCTGCCTGATTCATCCAAGGGTCTCGTCAGAGTGGCTTGCAGGAACCAAATTTCTAAAAATATAATGAATAACGTAGACAATAGAAAATCATGCTCAAACAATCCTAGAAAGATTATCAAAAGATTGCGCGAGAAAGATTGTTTTTATTTAAAAGCAGATAAAGGTAATAAGGTTGTTATTTTAGATAAAGAGGACTATTATGAACGGGTAAACAACCTAATTAGTAATGATCCTTATAAAGAACTTACTAGAAACCCTTTACCAAGAATGACCAGTGAAATAAAAAATGTCCTCAAATCATGTAACAACCTTATTACTCCACCTGTTAAGAATAGGTTACGTGTATCTAACCCTACTGTACCTAGATTGTATTGTCTACCAAAAATTCATAAGCCAAGGAAGTCGGTGCGTCCAATATTATCGTCTATTAGATCTCTGAGTTACCACGTATCAAAATGGTTGACTAAGGAATTTGAAAGTTTGCCCATTGCACACCCTAGTTTTTCAGTTAAAAATTCGAATGATTTCATTGATAAGGTCAAGAATATTCAATTGCAAGAGGGTGAAATTTTGATTTCCTTTGATATTTGTTCATTATTTCCGAGTGTACCAATTCCACAGACCTTGGACTATCTTGAGGATTTACTCGAATTAAACAACTATAGAAAAGAAGTAATAGAAGAATATATAAACCTTACAAAACTTTGTATGAAACAAAATTGCTTCGGTTTCAATGACAAGTTCTATGAACAACATGAAGGAACCGCAATGGGTAACTGTTTATCGCCTTTCATTGCTGATGTCTTCATGAGTCGATTTGAACCTGAAGCAAAAGAAGAATTCGAGTATTTTCCTAGGATTTGGCTAAGGTATGTGGATGACATTTTTGCCGTGTTTGACACTAAGATTGCGGATGTAGAAAACTTAATTTCCAAAGTAAATAGTCGTTTCACTTCTGTAAAGTTTACATATGAACTAGGAAATAATGGAAAACTTCCATTTTTAGATGTATTAGTAATTAAAAATAGTGACAATAGGTTAGAATTTGATATATATAGAAAAGATACCAGTACGATCAGATATATCCCTAATGACTCTCACCACTGCTATCAACATAAAATGGCAAGTTTTAATTTTCTTGTCCATCGTATACTAAGTTTCCCTCTCAGTAATGAGAGGTTTGAAAAAGAAAAAGTATTAATTAAAGATATAGCTGTGAGTAATGGTTATCCTAGAGATATAGTTGAAAAACTAATTAGGAAGCGTACGTTTAAGGACACACTTCGTAATTCTACGACCTTTCAAAAGGATATAGAGACTTCAAAATATGTATCCATCCCTTACGAACCCCGGTTTACTCGTGGTTTGAGTAAGGTCTTCCAAAACGTGGGTATAACAGCGATTCATTCATCGAGTAATAAATTAAAACAACTTTTAGACAATCCAAAGGATAAAATTGTTCCAAATGAAAGGTCTGGGATTTACGAAATTAGTTGTAATGGTTGTGATCGAAAATATGTTGGACAAACGAGACGATCAATTAACACCAGATTTAAAGAAAGAACATATGGCTCATCTAAAATATGGAAGAACAGATAAGTCTTGTGTTGCACAACATGCTTTTGACAACAATCATAGAATAGATATTAGTAATTTAAGATTAGTCAGAAATGTGACCAATAATAGACAATTGGATGCATTTGAGAGCATAGAAATTGTAAAATGTAAAAGTAGTATGAATAGCGACAAGGGACCTATGCCGTATAGCCCGCTTTACGCGTTGCTTAGCAACTAATCATTGAAGCGTGACTAATGATTTCACCATAAATAGTATAAACAGGGTAGATTTTTAGTTTAAGATTAGTTTTAATCGTCTTCGGATGATACCAACTTGATTGGCGAAACGCGCGTCGAGCGAAGTGAAAGTGTTTTGGTGTTTGTGGAAACTACTCCGAGTGTTTCAATTGATAGAGTTAGAAAATATTTGGGAAAAACATTTCTTCATGTCTTCTTGTAGTACATTGTCGAACAGGATGTGACACTACTTTTTACAAAATGTGCTTTCTACTAAAATGGGAAAAGAAGTGCATTTGACGTTCTGAAAAGAACATCGACAGTTTAAACGTATTGTTAAAAATGCCGCTACTATCTCAGCAAGAGGCACTGCAAGTATCTACCGGATATATTGTGTTGTTGTACAAAAATAAGAATTCCAGTGTTATCACACTCAATGAGCTGCCTTTAAGAATGGCCACAAAATCAAATAAACCGTCTTCAGAGCTTCCTCCAACTGTTGAGGCTTTTTATCAACATTTCTTGAGGTAATATACCTATTTATTTTTTTTGTACCATAACATTGTGTACAAATCTATATAATGTATGTACTTATGTACTTTTTATTATAATATGTATTTTCTATGATTAATCACCACGACATTATTGATATTTATTTTTAATAATGGTGGTACTCAATATCAATAGTATATTGTTATTTTAGATGCTTCTGTTACGAATATGGTACAGCAGTAATATCGCAAAAATGCAGCTTGATGACGTTGGATGCTACGGGTGGTTGATGATCACTGGAATCCAATTTTTTCGGCACAAACACCTATTCCCCAAAATATAAGACAATGTTTAAGTCTGTATTGTTACGACAAAAATTGTGATAATAAAAAATGTACCTGCATAAAAGAAGGACTTAAATGTTGTGACGAGTGCAAATGCAAATTATGCAATAATTGTATGCAAAGTAATATAGCCGAAAGTGATGATGGTGTGGAAAGTTTTTAGTTACTACCAATATAATATGTATAGTGTTTACACGTTTAATAAAACTATTAATATATGTCTTAAGGTGATTTTTAATAATGCAGCGAGTTTATGAACGTTTCTATATAGGTAATTACACTATGAGTGAGCTAATATGCATGTCACATAAATTACTAGAAAAAAATAGTAGCCCAACCTAATTAAAATATAATAATTATTGTGTTATATTTTACATACTACATACATACGACATACTATCAATTGGACATGAAAAATTATGATTTTAAAAACTTTTTCATTTATTGGCTTCATTTGCTTCGCAGCATGTATAGACAAATTTCCATAAATAATTTTTTTTCTCGATTGCTCAAAAATACATTAACGAAAATAACAAGACTAAGTTTGTTATTTTTTAAACACAAGAAAAAACATATGGTATAATCGAGTTGTACATGTTTAGAAGCGCTATTGTGTCTACTCTAATTAAAAAAAATCAGATCGATAGCACAATTATATTTAGAGATATATGTTAAAAAACGCGTTTCACAAAAACATATTTTTTTCTAGTTTTTCGAAATAAAAAAAGTCCTGACTACCAAAGAATGTCGTAAATCGTGATTTCGTATACACAATCACCTAATTAATGAATCGCACCAAGTCCGGGTTTGTTCTACGCAAGATTTTTTTTTCTCGAAAACTAAGCGACTTTACTTCCCAATGTCGCTGTTCTAATTAGAATCTACAAACTATAACAGGAAATTTTTACTTATTAGAAATATTTATGTCGATTTCTGAACAATTAATTAATACAATTTAGCTGATGGCAATTTTAGTCGATAAAATGATATATTTTACTAAAAATTACAGTTATCAATACTTACGTGGTAATGACAGTTACAATTGACCATATTAGTTAGGTTATCAAAATCCAGGCAAAAAATTTGAAATGGGTTCCTAAACACACTTCAGCAGATTTGACTGCCATGTATTTCTTATGGGAGATTCAAAGGTGTGATTATCAGATGGGAATTTCTCGTGTCTTGGACATTTCTTAGTATTTAAACCTATTATACGTCAAACTTTAAACATATTTCTCTACAATTCAAGTCCAAATTATTTTTTTAGACCTATGAGTTAATTAAATAAATGCTTTTAAGTTAAACTGTCTGTTTTCCATGGACGTACGTCGCTTATTAATTTTAACATTTCTTACGCAAGAGCGCCAGGCCAGCTGTAAAAGTAAGGATAAGGGTTATGTTATGAAATGATTATGAAATTACCGGTGGGTTGTTTATTACTATTTTGGTCAATATTTATCGATTTTTTACATTAATGATGTAATAATATACCTACTATGTACACTTTTATGAAAGAATAATGGAGAAAATAGGCTCAAATGTGGATTTCTCCATATAAATAATAATCCGGTAAGTACCCATCTAGATACCGTATTATTATTTATATGGACATCTTTGTTATGTAAGGTTTCTCATTAAATAACTAAACAGATACCGCACAGCAAACTTGATGATACTAATGGAAAAGCCTTGGAAGAACAATGGTATGGTGCTTCATACATTTCGATCGAATAGATGTTCTGCACTTATTCCTATCATATGCATACTCTGTTCAGGTCGGGGCAACCAAGAACAAGATACAAAACAGATCAGTTGCTGATACTGAATAATGTACTTTAAATAAATATAATTAGTCATCAAATTGAAAAGATTTTAAATTAACTTAGACTACATATTCTGGCCTCTAGGAAAAAATCACTTATGGTTCTGAGTTTGATTAGGTAGGTACTCTATTTTCACCCAGTTTCTAACCAACACTCAAAATCAATTATTTGCAATCAGAAAAAATCAGATAAGTCTGTGATGGAAACTGCAAAACGTGAAATAGGTAAATCAAAATAAAATGAGATTAGAATTTACCTAGCCCAGCAAACATGAGAATGACGGCCAACGGTTAGATAATAGTCGTAAACGGCGGCAAAGCATCAGAAGCGGAAACTATACGCGGCAATAACGCGGCGATCACACTTGAAATATACCTTCCTTTCAGTAGTAGTTTTTAAAGCAGCGGCCCGCTGTTACAGCGATATTTGTTTATTATGCATTTATAATACGGTATATATTTCATTATACCTACGTACGCTAAAAGACTAAACCTCGTTTATTACACTTTTTTATATTTCGCGCCAAACACTTGCCTTGTTCGTGGGTGGAGCGGAAGGAAACCAACCAACCATCTTGCTTGCGATGCGAATAGATCTGTGGATGGAATAGATGAGTCATCGTTAGAACCAAAGCGTGTTGTGCTTTTAACTATTAGTAAGTAATTGGTGTGATGTCGAAAAATAAAAGGTAAGTGGTACGGATTATTGATTTACTGCGTTTTCCCCGTTATATTTGATTTGTTTTAAGAGATAAATACCTTATGTATTAATAATTTTTTGGATGTAATGAAATTATAACCTAGAAATAAGTTGTGTCAATAAAGACTGTTAACTCATCTCCAGATGATTTGAACTTCATTTAAAGTGTGCCTCCGATGCAGTGATATAATCGACGCCTTTTTAGGTTTTAGGTTTAGGTAACGTTAGGGCCCAATGGCAAAGTGGTGCCTAAAATGTGTACATTTAATAAGCGTCAATGATAATTATTATATTTCAGTCCAAAAATTTACTAGGCTCAACTCAATTGATAAAGCTGGATTTAATGTTTGTAAACCCTACTACAGCGTTAATGTACAAGATTTGTTTAAAATGTTTTCAGTTGCTGTAAGAAAAAATCCTCCTTGTGCAAATGCAACTGAGAAAGAAGTCAAGCAATGGTTGGTGAAGCAATGGTTTCGAACGACTAGTGACAGAGATGGTGGAAGGGTGAGGCGACAGAAGACTTTATAATTGTTATTTGTGGAATTGTCATTTCTCAAGCTTGAAGCTTATATATTATTCAAGCCTAATGAATATATTAAATGTATTTCTTAAAATTCTTGTTTTCATTTATACCTCATCTGTTTTCCAGGTTCTCATCTCGGGCGCTGACAGAAGTATAATTGTTTGACTTCTGGCTGCTTTCCCACATAGCCTCCCAGTGGGACTATGATTGTTTAAACGACATTTCAACAGAGTCATATTTGCCATAAGGTTATCATTGATATAATAGTCGCTTACTATGGCTTCTATAGTTTATATACATAATGAATTTCATACAAATGACCATTAACCGCTGATGGTTTAATGTACAACAGGTTGCTGGTAGTATAGCGGTTAAATGCCATAAATCATCGAATATCTAACGTCGGCAGTAAATCAAATTAATACCTAATTATGTATGTCTGCCACTGCTTAAAATATGTTGGCCCTTATTGGTTGGCCGCTGTTTCATTTCAAAACAGGGCCAACGAAATGCACATACAGCGGGCCATTGCTTGCCAATGTCGGCAACATTTACAGGTTTTACAGCGGGCCATAGATCTAGTGTTTGCTGGGAGGACACAAATATAATCTTACAGTACCTTAATATAAAAACAGTACCAGTAATATAAAAAACCTTACAGTACCTACACAGATACTGTGGTACCTACCTCTCAAGAGTCTCAAGGACCATAATATGTCAAACCCCTTCCTCTCTGAACCATTGGATCAAGCAACAACATACGTTTTCCATACAAACATCTAGAATTGGTAATATTTTTATTTTGATAATGTTTAATCAATATTTTAACACTGTCGGTCAAATAAAATATCAAACAAGGTATTTATTCAACTTTTTTCACTAAGAGACTTTCTATAACACGTCTACAACGCCCTGAACTTGAGTCTCCATAAGACACCAATACATTAATTTTTAAACTAGGAACCCGCGCCAATTTGAGATCATAACCTAACTAATATGGTCAATTTCGAAAAACTGTCAATCGGATCTGACACCGTGAACTAGATCTAACGACAATAATAATTGCGAGAGTATGTGTGTAATGTTAAGTGTAAATATCCTTGCTGTGCGATTTTGCACTTTACGCACGACAGTTCATTCTCTATAGCATTTACTATAGTGGTCGTAGATAAAGTTCATTTCATAGTAGGTTATTTAGAACTGACAAGCTATGATAGTGACAAGCTGTCACACCGTTACAAACTACTGGATTGCTTTTAAACGCATAAAATTCGGAATTTTCTCTCATTAAATATAAAATTGGTGAAAATTATTAAAGAAACTTGTATGAAACACGTTGGGAAACACCATTTTGTGTAACTCACATCCTTTTGCAGCAGAAATATCTGCTGGTTACACAAAATAGTACTTTTCCCAACTGGCTACATAAATAGTTATTTTGCAATTAATTATATATGAACATTTATGAATTATTATGCATACTTAAATATCGGATTATTTTTATTTAATTTATAGTAATAATATTGACATGGAATAGATAATATGCATTAATATGGATTACGAAAAGGATGTTTACTATTAACCGATACGTATTTTCTTACATCATTCTGTCTGCATTAAAAAGCACTATACATGTATAATTCGTTTTATTTATTGCAGATATTTAATTATAAAAATATATTTCCATAATATACGATATAGGTACACAATTTCTTAAAAAATATATTAATGACACTCATACCTGTGCTGAATACTTTTATATATCAATATGTTACAGATTTTAAATTTAATAGAATCCTCTAAGATGTGTATTTAATAAATGTATCTGATACATCAATGGACATGTTTAGTTACAGATTACAGTAGCAGTGGCAGCGTGACATCGCTAACAAAGGTAAATAATATTATCTATTGTAATAGCAGTGTTTATTTCCTCTTATAATACCTAATACGTGAGCTGATTACTGCTGATGAATATGTAGGCCATGCCGACCGATAGTTCTTATATATAGCCATAGCCTTCTGTCTATTTAATACAATTTAGTTTAACAACAAAAAATCCACACAGGGAAGTCGGGAAGGGAAGTAGAAGACAGTAATATGACTAATGTGACACTTCCAAAATTTTTAAGTTAGTAATGTCATTATTACTATTGGTGTGAAGTTATTCACAGATTTCCAGCCACAGATGCTGACGTGAAGGCAAATAAAGAATCTGTGGGTGACAACGCCTGTGTCGTAGTAAGTGGCGCAAATCTGTGGCTGGGGTCTCCAAACAACTTTATATGACGAAGAAAAGCAAGTAGTGTAGGATATGAAGATTAGCATCAAACACCCAAAATCTGTGGCTGAGCTAATAAATAATGATTTTTTTGGAAATATTTAGACAACCCTTAGTTATGCGACAATAAAATTTCGCAGGAATGTGAAGCATCCAATACAGTACACGGCAGTGTGTATGGTTTTCTTTGTCACGCCTCGAAAATATTAAAAAAGTAATTATTTATCGGAAAAAGTTATATTTTATGTACTTTCTATGAAATAACTAGAAAACCCTTAGATGTGCCTTTATGAAATTTTTGCAGAAAATTGAAGCAACGGATACATTACTCGGCAGTGTGTATGGTTTTCTTTGTCACGCCTCGAAAATACTTAAAAAAAATAATTTATCACGAAAAGTTATATTTCCTTTTACTCTTTTGGAAAAATCTAGAAAACCAATAGATGTGCCTTTATGAAATTTTGCAGAAATGTGAAGAAACCGATAGAGTACACGGCACTTTATATAGTTTTCTGTGTCACGCCTCGAAAGTATTTTAAAATAATAATTTTTCACGAAGTTATATTTCCTTTTACTCTTTTGGAAAAATCTAGAAAACCAATAGATTTGCCTTTATGAAATTTAGCAGAAATGTGAAGAAACCGATAGAGTACACGGCACTTTGTATGGTTTTCTTTGTCACGCCTCGAAAGTATTTAAAAAAAATTATTTATCACGGAAAGTTATATTTCCTTTTACTCTTTTGGAAAAATCTAGAAAACCAATAGATGTGCCTTTATGAAATTTTGCAGAAATGTGAAGAAACCGATAGAGTACACGGCACTTTGTATGGTTTTCTTTGTCACGCCTCGAAAGTATTTAAAAAAAAATAATTTATCACGAAAAGTTATATTTCCTTTTACTCTTTTGGAAAAATCTAGAAAACCAATAGATGTGCCTTTATGAAATTTTGCAGGAAGATATTTTCGAGGCGTGACAAAGAAAGCGGTGTACTGTATCGGTTGCTTCACTTTTCTGCAAAAATTTCATAGAGTAACATCGGGTTTTCTAGTTATTTCATAGAAAGTACAAAAAATATTACTTTTTCCGATAAATTATTACTTTTTTAATATTTTCGAGGCGTGACAAACAAAACCATATAAACTGTCGTATACTGCATCGGTTGCTTCACCATTCTGCAAAATTTCATAAAGGCACATCTATTGGTTTTCTAGATTTTTCCAAAAGAGTAAAAGGAAATATAACTTTTCGTGATAAATTATTTTTTTTTTAAATACTTTCGAGGCGTGACAAAGAAAACCATACAAAGTGCCGTGTACTATATCGGTTTCTTCACCTTTCTGCAAAATTTCATGAAGGCACATCAAAGGATTTTCTAGTTTTTTTACAAGACAGTACTTTGCCGATAAATTATTATTTTTTTAATATTTTCGAGGCGTAACAAAGAAAACAATACACACTGCCGTGTACTGTATTGGATGCTTCACATTCCTGCGAAATTTTATTGTCGCATAACTAAGGGTTGTCTAAATATTTCCAAAAAAATCATTATTTATTAGCTCAGCCACAGATTTTGGGTGTTTGATGCTAATCTTCATATCCTACACTACTTGCTTTTCTTCGTCATATAAAGTTGTTTGGAGACCCCAGCCACATATTTGCGCCACTTACTACGACACAGACGTTGTCATCCACAGATTCTTTATTTGGCTTCACGTCAAATCTGTGGATAACTTCACACCAATTTATTACTTATGTGGTTGAAAATAAATATCTTTTTTCTTAGTATAAAGTAGCAACTATATCAACTGATAACTGTTATCATCGTTTAAATTCATAACCACGCTTGCTCAATAAATCTGTATTTGTAAAGGTAGAAAGTTGATAACCTGACCCCTATCGATAAAAGATTTTCTACGAGTCGTATGAGTCGTTTCACGATTTTTGAGTCGTGGCCTGAATGTCATGGTAACTTGTTCATTTGTTCAATGACGGTGATGATTACATTACAAGACATGTAATAATAACAATGGTATACAATCCCAATGCAGAACGTACCAATTAAAAAATTCATTCAGAAAGTGTATCTTCCTTATATAGTGACAAGTATTTATTCTACACAAAGAAATATTATTAAGAATGTGGAATATAGCCCTGAACAAAAAAATATTTCCGTAAACAGCTTTACGAACACAGTAGTTTGCCAAAATTTAATAGCAGTTATTATACAGCATTAATACATTAGATGTATATAAATACAAATGTTCTTGTTCTATAAATAATGTATATGTCGATTTATAGACCAGTCATATACACTGCGCAACTTATTTAACGCACAACTAAAAAGTTAACTCAAATTTGAGGTTATGTATTTTCGACAATTTTTGTTCGTTTTGGTCGATTTTTTTTTCAAATTGTAGGTTTTTCTCTTAGGAATATCACTGTCTTAGTTGTTTTGGTAAAACGAATGATTTTGATATTATACCAGGTGCTATAAAAATGTTATGTTTTTTTCCGAAATTTCAAAACGTCCTGTGGACTATACAAGGTATTGCAAGTTATTGCAATTACAGCCAATTTAAAGCCTCATGTTTTTTCTACATTTTCTTTTTTTATTCATTTGTTTATCTCTGTTACTTCATGAAATACACCGTTTTGAAACACCATATGCTTTTATTCACATGAAAGCATTTATCGGACAACTCAAACAGCTAGCAAGCTATGGAAATCGAAGATTACACGTCATAAACTGACAACTGTCTCATTAGTTTTTTGTTGACAGTCCAGCAATAATTAGTGAATAATGGAACGCCAAACCAGAAATTTAACTCGTGATGAATGTGTTGAGGCAGCTACATTACATGGTGAAGGGTGGAGTTACAACCGCGTAGCTGGAAGGTTGGGAGTGTCTCACACAACTATAGCGAGAGCAATTCAAAGGTACGCGGAAACAGGAGAACATTCCAGACGGGCCGGTCAAGGTAGATCTCGTGTTACCTCTGCTATCCAGGATCGCTTTTTAAGAGTAAATGCTGTAAGACAACGATTTATAACTGCAACACATTTAAGAGCACAACTTCAAGACGCAGGTGGTCCACTCATATGCGTTCAAACTGTACGCCGACGACTGAGGGAGGCAAATTTAAGACCCAGGATTGCTGCTCGAGGACCCGCATTAACAGTAGATCATCGAAGAGCCAGATTGAATTTTGCCAATGAGCATATTAATTGGATGGAAGCAGATTGGGAACGTATTCTTTGGACTGATAAGTCAAGGTTCAGTTTGTATAATTGTAACAGACGTAATCGCGTCTACCGAAGACCCGATGAGCGATACAGTCAATGTAATTTTTTGCATACAACTTTATATGGAGGTGGATCCGTCATGGTGTGGGGCGGAATATCTTTGACTGGGCGAACGGACTTGGTAACTGTGAATGGAAATCTCAATTCTGACAGATACATCACAGACATTCTTGAAGCACATGTTTTGCCTTATGCCCCCTATATAGGACCCAATTTTTTAATTATGCAAGACAATGCGCGTCCCCACATGAGTCTTATCGTGAGAAATTATCTTGAAGAAGTAGGAATTGATCACATAGACTGGCCAGCCCGTAGCCCCAACCTTAACCCCATTGAACATGTTTGGGATTTTATCGGTCGGCGGTTACGAAGTGAGGGACGACAACCCCAAAATTTACAAGAATTGGAAGGACGCCTAGTCGAATTATGGAATGGCCTAGATCAGAACCTAATCAGAACTTTGGTTTTAAGTATGAACCAAAGATGTCGGGAGGTCATTCGCGGAAGGGGTGGACACACCAGATACTAATTCTCTATTTACTTTTGTTTTGTTTCCTGTTATTCGTTGTTTTATTGATTAAAGCAATCCATTTTTCTAGGTATGTTTTCTGAGCTTTTGTCCTTTTAAGACCTTTTTCTCTTCTAAAACACCTTGCATCTCTCAATAAATTATAAGATATCAAGGAAAACAGAACGCAAAATGAGGCATTGAACCAGTATAATGAGCAATAAATAATGAGCACTTGACAAAAAAGAAAGTTAATAAATTTAATAAAAAACACGTCAACTCAAAAATTGGATATTTTATGAAGTAACAGAGATAAACAAATGAATAAAAAAAGAAAATGTAGGAAAAACATGAGGCTTTAAATTGGCTATAATTGCAATAACTTGCAATACCTTGTATAGCCCACAGGACGTTTTGAAGTTTCGGAAAAAAACATAACATTTTTATAGCACCTGGTATAATATCAAAATCATTCGTTTTACCAAAACAACTAAGACAGTGATATTCTTAAGAGAAAAACCTACAATTTGAAAAAAAATCGACCAAAACGAACAAAAATTGTCGAAAATACATAACGTCAAATTTGAGTTAACTTTTTGGTTGTGCGTTAAATAAGTTGCGCAGTGTAGTACATTAAAATCGCAAACTAACGGCTAGTTCTGATTTTTTAATATGTTGTTAGAACCACTACCAGTAGTGTATATCCAAGTTTGCTTAGCTTCCAAAGACCTGTGCTAACTTCGTAGCATTCGAGAAGCAACGAAATCTTCGCACCTTTTTCGTTTTTTTCACTATATCTTCTAAACCATGCGTTTGTTCATAAAGAATTTTATTACGTATTTTAGAGTAGATTAAAATTGATAACATTTGAGACCAGAACCAGCTCTATAAGTACAATATTTACCAACATGGAGCCCTCCAAAAATTGGCCCTCAAAAAATTGTTTTTCAAAATAGGTGAAATTTTAAGATTTGGTCAACTTTCGTCCACGAAATCGGGGAAAGTTTTACGGGTAAAGTCATACGGGAAGATAAAGCGAATGTAATTATCTTTAATTTAAGCACAGAATGACGTCCATAGGCCTGCATTTTTTTCCAAAAAAGTTAAACCCATATATACCACCCATACAGGGTGGTCCAAAAAAGTAAGTGGTAAAAGTAAGTCCAAAAAAAAGTGGAAAAAAAGTAAGGAGCCATTTCCTGTTGTAAATTGAACAAGGATTCTAAAAATAGTTTTTGTTTCTAAAAAGACATTGGCGTACCATTGTTTTCACTAAAATTTCCCGAAGATCTGTCCGTACGCATGCCACTGGTGGAAGAAAAATAATATTTTTGACGTAAAAATATGTATCTAGATTACCTGTTCAAAGGTTCCAAATTTCATTTAAATATCTAAAGTAGTTTTAAAAATATTAATAAATTTGGAACTTTTGATAAAAATTTTGACACCCTATACCTTTGTAACGAAGCATTTTTCGGATATAGTTTATAATACAAACTGATATTATTTTGTGGTTCTCTGTCTGCCTCTAAAGTTTTCCCTTTCGAAAGTGGACCACCCTATATATATAATATATATTTCTTGTGGATATATATGGGTTTAACTTTTTTTGGAAAAAATTACAGGACCATGCTTAAAATAAAGCTAACATTCGCTACAACATCTTCCTCTATGACTTTACCAGTAAATTTTCCCCAATTTGACAAAAGTTGACCAAGTCTCAAAATTTCACTTTTTGGAAAAATTGCCAATTTTTGGCGGCCTGTATCTGGGTAACTATTATACCTACAGAGCTGGTTCTCGTATAAAATTATAGCAAAATTAATGGTTTAAAATGCGTAATAAAATACTTCATGAACAAATGCATTGTTTAGAAGATGAAAAAAAAAAACAAAAAAGTGCGAACATTTCTACATCTACATTGTTTTGCATCATCTGCAGCAAAAGATCTTAGAAAAATAAAGCAATCATTTCAAAATGGCATTCTGTTAATTACTAATTAATTATCATTTTATTACAAGATGTAAAAAGTGAATACACGTGTAAGCGATTTAAGTGATTATTTGCAAGCTTCAAATATTTTTAAAATGAAACCGTTTTGCACTTGCTCAAATATATATCTACTAACAATGGTATTTCTGACATTGGACATTCTAAGTAAAGTATAATTAAACGTTATATTTAGCAACTTAATATAACGAACAACGAGTATCATATTTAAAGCTTTTTGTTGAATATTCAATTCTCTTTGGCCATAATCCGTGACTAGCATGAAACTAATTAATTATATATTATATCGCATTGCAGGTTTGCAAAAAGTATGATATAATCTGAACTTTAAGGTAGATATAAGTTATTTCATAGCAGTCTTATTTAAAATGTATACTTTGTAATCATAGACGAAGATTTGGCGATGCATTGCAGTCATCAGAAGAGTAAGAGATTCAAGGATCCAGGGAATGGAAAGTCTGGCACCCAACCAAGCAAGAGTCTAGTAACCCCTAACGATGAAAGGCAGGAAAAAAATGTGATGATGATAATACATTTCAGCTGGTCTGGCTTTTTAATATATCAAATCAAAATATTTCAGATAGGTAGGCATATAAAATAATATTGCCATACCAAATTATCCACAATGAATTGTTGCAAGACGATCGTTAAGTGGCATAAAAATGATGGTATTTTATATTGGCATAGTTCAATTTTATGTATGATTTTTGTCATTTTTTTAAATTCTCTACAGTTTTTTTAATAATTACAACTTCTAATTTATAAGTTTCAACATTTTACTAATTTGGTATGTATAAAACGTAATTGGTCTGACAAAAAATATTTTTTTGTCTAAATAATAGGTCAGTCACTGAATACCAAAAAGGTATGAATAATCCAAAAGTTTTCAAATTTTAACACAAGGTTGGAGATATACAGTGACGTTACTGACATTTTTTTAAATGGCAACCTTTTTTTGCGTATCTGGTGTAGTTTATTCTACTCTTTTCAGTGGTATAAAAATTTAGGTAGATTAGATACTAATATTTTAGAGAAAATGGCAATTTAACATCATAAACTTTGTGTTTTGAATTTTAGTTTGTATTAATTGGTAATAGTTATTTACGTAAGAAGTACCGAAAGTGATATTTTACTGGAAGTAGTACAGCAATATCTAGTTGGTGCCTAAAATATACCTCAACAAATAATTGTTTATTGATGTATTTAAAAAAGGACAAATGGCATCCCTATAAAGTACAATTAATCTTTACCGTATCAACAGGACGGAGCACCACCGCATTAACACACGTCCAGTGCGTGCTTACTTGGGTAACATTTTACTTAACAGATGGATTGACGGGGCCCAATAGAGCGACCAGCTAGATCTCCCGATTTAACCCCTCTTGCAGATTTTTTCTTGCAGGGTTACCTAAAATCTAAAGTCTATCGGAATAGACCTAATAATATTGAGAATTACATGAATTAGAACTGAAATTAGATCAATCCGACTAGAAGTAGTGCAAGAGATTTTACACGAGGTCGAATTGCGTCTTGGATATTGCCAGCAAGTAAATCGAGGACACTTTCAGCAGAGATTTGTTATTTCAATAAATATTTAGTATTAAGAAAGATCACCCTAAAATAAGCTAATAAAAAAAATAGGTTGCAATTCAAAAAAATGTCAGTGACGTCGTTATTTCAAAAACAAAAACCTATCGAAACATGTCAGAAATCAAATTCAGAAAAGTTGAGCCTCTTAAAAACAAAATCTACATATCGGGTTTTTTCCACAAAAGTCGATAGATTCGATTTTATCGAATTCATTCCAACGCTCACTGTAAAGAGTTTACACAAAGTAGTGTAAACTCAAAAACATATCAAGTAATTCATTGTAAATAATATTCCAAGTTTGCGACCTCTTTTTCTAACCGGAACCATACTAATTTTGAAAATTAAGTATATTTGGCATATTTTCAAAAAAATATTACAAAATCTGCAAATTATGAACAACGTTTAAAATAATGTTTCGAGCCTGCATATCATTATTTGAGAGAACGGAAATAAGTTTTACACTTGGGTTGATAATTTTTTTAAATAGAGGGTGAAAATAAAGTAAAAATTTCGAAATAGGGTTACAAAGTTGTTAAATATTATTCTATGCTGTACTACACCTCACGTGCATTCCGGAACACCTCTAAATTTTTGTGATGTTATGGCAAGATTTACTTACTTTTTAACATTAGTATGGTAAAGAGTTCAAACTTGGGGTATAAACTATCGGACAACTATGTTCAATAACTTTTAAACCAGCCTATCGATTTTGATAATTTTTTTTTGTTTGACACGGCGATTCTTGCGGATGATTTTGTAATGCTTTCCATAAAAAATATATTTTTTAATATGTACAGCCTTTAAAAACCGATTATGATTTTGACACGAAATTTGAATGTCGCTGTGGAGTGGAATTTTATTTGTATTGAATTCTTAGGTTGGTCAAGGTGTTTACCATTCTTTTTTCAATATTCTCTTTTTTGAATCACCTCTCTAGCCCCTTCAGCAACGAAGATGCGACATTTTAGATGAAACGATGTTATTAAGTTTGATATTTAACAAGGAGGCTATGGTAACGGTTAACACTGAAACGTCAAAAGATTCAGTTGAAATTCTCGTGAAAAAAAAATTCAGTTAACGTTCTAAAAGAAAATGCCAGTGCAAATTAGTCCAATTCAAGTAGCTAGAGTTGTGGCTTTGGTAGAAGATGGAAGGAGTCAAAGATATGCAGCTCGTATTGTTGGTCTACCAGAAACAACTCTCCGAAGAGCGATCCAGCGGTACCGAGAAACGGGCCAATACAGCAGATGTCCAGGTTCGGGTAGTTCCAGGATTATGCAAAATATTGACGATCGATTTATTGGTCTGCAAATATCGAGGAATCTCTATCAAACAGCTGTGATCACAAAACGAAATTTAAGAAACGCACGAGGAACAGTTGTGTCAGATCGAACAATTTGTCGGAGATTCAGGAGTCTTGGTTTTATCGCAAGAAGACCTGCTATTGGAATGCAATTACTTCGACGACATCGAGTAGCTCGTTTGGATTTTGCTCGAATTCATCTTGTTTGGAATGAGTTGCAATGGTCTCAAGTTTTATTCACTGACGAATCAAGATTCATGTTGAGATCAGTAGACGGGCGTCGGAGGGTTTGTAGATGGCGTGGGGAAAGATACGAGGATGGTATGTTCAGTGAAAGGGAGAGTTTTGGCGGTGGTTCACTAATGGTATGGGGTGGAATTACCAGCGATACCCGTACAGAATTATTTTTGTTTCCACCACGGCAATCTCTAAATGCAGTTAGATACATAGAGATCTTGAATGAACATGTCCCATTTGCACCTTACATTGGCGAAGAATTCCTCTTAATGCAAGATAATGCACGACCGCATACAGCAGTGATGATAACACAATTTTTAAACGATGTCGGAATAAATCGTATGCCGTGGCCCGCTAAAAGCACTGATATGAATCCCATTGAGCATTTATGGGATGAATTTGGACAACGTGTTAGTAGACACATCCCAGAGAATCTGAATGAATTGAGGATTGCTCTTACAGAAGAATGGGACAATATCCCTCAAATCACTATCACAAATTCGATTGAAAGCATGCCTAGGCGTATGGAAGCTGTTATAGCAGAGGAGGAAATACTCGTTATTAGTTAGTTTGTTGTTAAGTTATTTTTTAAGTTTATTGTTTTAATCATTAATAATTACAGTCGTTTTACTAAAATGTCGATTAATTCTTTGTTTGTTATTTCTTTTTGATGTTGTTTGTACTTGTAAGTAACTTGGGACGTAATTTGGGACAAAATTTAGGTGCGCCACTTTTTATGTCCGTCAGTGTATTTAGAATGAAGCACTTGATATGTCTCTCAGTTTGCATCACTTGCATTTTTTTTCAATTTCAATTTTTGTAATGTTCCGGATCTCAAATGGGTTGCAAAATCAGATTTAGGTACTCTTAGTAATGTATCTCCAACCTTATGTCAAAATTTGAGAACATTTGGATTTTTGTTAGAACAATTGACTTTGTCTTCAGTGACATGCCTAAAAGGTGAGGATACTTAACATCCCCTTTAAATGATAGATTTACGTGTTTTGCTCAATCTGCTAGTAGTCGTATCTAATGCTCTTGGTAATTACACTAATAGTTTTTATTGGGTAAGTACCTCCTATACGCTATTAATGATTATACAAATTATAGCTAGTTTTACATGCAAACACTAACACTATATTTAGTAAATAAATAAAGTTTAAAATGCAATTTGGTTTTTCCTTCGCCGGAGGAGATAATAACCAACCAGTCAATGATTTGCATTTATGTAGATATTTTTTTTATATATTATTTACGAGTAAATGCTACACGAGTGTATATCAGCAGTTTCAGAGTAATTAAGTAATTACATATATTTATTATATGAATTTGGGAGAAAATAATTCCGGATATGCTTCCTAGAATTAATTAATTTATCTAAATACTAGAAATACATGGAAAGCTTTGAATGTAATCAAAATATGAAGAATTAAAAAGACATAATTATCAGTGCAGTTATCGAAAGCCATTAAACAAGAAATATGGAACACTGTTCAGATCGCAGATGAAGGTAAGTAATTAAAAAAAATACCAAAAAGCATACAAAAATTGAAGAAAAACAAAACAAGCACAAAACGAACACGGCGATGTCCGGTAGATATACTCGAAAATCTCTACCGCACCAACTTTGTCGACTCGTATCTCCTAAGATGAGCATCGCACAAGAAATATCGACAACCCGTTGGATTCGCCATACATTTTTATATAACATACTAAACACAGATCCGTGGATGTATCGCTAAAAAGGCTAGAATTTTTCCATTCCGACCTATTCATATACGCTAAGTCGCTAAGAAGAGTAAAATTTTTATTAATGTAGCAAGTACACGAAATCCGATGTTTTTCTGGGATTCTCTTCCCTGTACAAACCAAACCAGAAGAGACACGCTGTGGTTTGCACCATTCGTTTTCTCTCGTTTTTCTCTATAACCCTGAATTGTTTCAGATTTTTACCAGACATTTCGATTTTGTTCAAAAATGGCAATATAAAGATATGAAAAATTTTACGATATTTGCACGTTTATGTGTTTTTATTCGCGTAACTTTTTCAAAACACGTACAACCCCCATACTTTTTTATACCAATCGATTGGTAGGTATTTAAACAGGGAATGCAATGGCAGATGTATCACTAAAAAAGTTATTTTTTTTTGTGTGACATGTATAGGAAAAAAAGGACCGAAACGTTAAGTAATATAAGTCGTTTTATTGCTACCATTTCAAGATAAACCCCCTAAAAATAAATAAATATAGTAATATATATATATATATATATATATATATATATATATATATATATATATATATATATATATATATATATATATATATATATATATATATATATATATATATATATATATATATATATATATATATATATATATTGTACATACACATACTTATTCGATGATTTATCATAGTCCATAAATATATTTCAAACATCAATTAATTTAATCGAAATTAATTCGGAAGTTTGCCTTCACGCATATTAGCCTACGTGCATAAATTATGAAACACCAAGATTTAAACCTCGAGATTGGATTATATAATGATTCCTTTATATCATTTCTATGCATATTCTTACAAAACATCTGAAGTTACATTAACAGTCACAGCTTGAGAAAATTATAAAATTGGATAAAATTATAATAATGTATACACATACCTAAATGAATACTGCAACATATATTCTCACACATATTATAAATAATGAAAAAATGAGAAATTACGGTTATTATTGTAGATTATTTTCCATATATCATATAATGGCTTCAGAGTATGAGGACATGTATATTGTGTAATGGTCGGATTGCTAATTACCACGATATATGTTGGTAACAGTGATATACTTAATATACTTATTAGGACTGTACATTTCACTAAACATGATTTTATTAATATTAGGTAATATATAAATACTGTTATTGTTATTGAATATATTGAAGTTAGTAATCTTACAGAGAAAAATCATTTAGAGGTTTACGATGGTCCGCTTGACTGAGAACATAACACATTTAACAGAAATAATAGAACTGGATAGGGCTGGATGAAACTATAACACTCGGAGTAGTTTCCACAAACACCAAAACACTTTCACTTCGCTCGACGCGCGTTTCGCCAACCAAGTTGGCATCATCCGGAGACGATTAAAACTAATATTAAACTAAAAATCTACCCTATTTATACTATTTATGGTGAAATCATTAGTCACGCTTCAATGATTGGTTGCTAAGCAACGCGTAAAGCGGGCTATACGGTATAGGTCCCTTGTCGCTATTCATACTACTTTTACATTTTACAATTTCTATGCTCTCAAATGCATCTAATTGTCTATTATTGGTCACATTTCTGACTAATCTTAAATTACTAATATATATTCTATGATTGTTGTCAAAAGCATGTTGTGCAACACTAGACTTATCTGTTCTTCCATATTTTAGATGAGCCATATGTTCTTTAAATCTGGTGTTAATTGATCGTCTCGTTTGTCCAACATATTTTCGATCACAATCATTACAACTAATTTCGTAAATCCCAGACCTATCATTTGGAACAATTTTATCCTTTGGATTGTCTAAAAGTTGTTGTAATTTATTACTCGATGAATGAATCGCTGTTATACCCACGTTTTTGAAGACCTTACTCAAACCACGAGTAAACCGGGGTTCGTAAGGGATGGATACATATTTTGGAGTCTCTATATCCTTTTGAAAGGTCGTAGAATTACGAAGTGTGTCCTTAAATCCTAATGTCCTTATGTCCTAATTAGTTTTTCAACTACATCTCTAGGATAACCATTACTCACAGATATATCTTTAATTAATACTTTTTCTTTTTCAAACCTCTCATTACTGAGAGGGAAAAGTAGTAAACGATGGACAAGAAAATTAAAACTTGCCATTTTATGTTGATAGCAGTGGTGAGAGTCATTAGGGATATATCTGATCGTACTGGTATATTTTCTATATATATCAAATTCTAACCTATTGTCACTATTTTTAATTACTAATACATCTAAAAATGGAAGTTTTCCATTATTTCCTAGTTCATATGTAAACTTTACAGAAGTAAAACAACTATTTAATTTGGAAAGGAAGTTTTCTACATCCTTACAAAACTTTGTATGAAACAAAATTGCAAAAATTCATAAGCCAGGGAAGTCGGTGCGTCCAATAGTATCGTCTATTGGATCTCCGACTTACCACTTATCAAAATGGTTGACTAAGGAATTTGAAAGTTTGCCCATTGCACAGCCTAGTTTTCCAGTTAAAAATTCGAATGATTTCATTGATAAGGTCAAGAATATTCAATTGCAAGAGGGTGAAATTTTGATTTCTTTTGATGTTTGTTCATTATTTCCGAGTGTACCAATTCCACAGACCTTGGACTATCTTGAGGATTTACTCGAATTAAACAACTATAGAAAAGAAGTAATAGAAGCATATATAAACCTTACAAAACTTTGTATGAAACAAAATTGCTTCCGTTTCAATGACAATTTCTATGAACAACATGAAGGAACCGCAATGGGTAACTGTTTATCGCCTTTCATTGCTGATGTCTTCATGAGTCGATTTGAAACTGAAGCAAAAGAAGAATTCGAGTATTTTCCTAGGATTTGGCTAAGGTATGTGGATGACATTTTTGCTGTGTTTGACACTAAGATAGCGGATGTAGAAAACTTCATTTCCAAATTAAATAGTTGTTTCACTTCTGTAAAGTTTACATATGAACTAGGAAATAATGGAAAACTTCCATTTTTAGATGTATTAGTAATTAAAAATAGTGACAATAGGTTAGAATTTGATATATATAGAAAAGATACCAGTACGATCAGATATATCCCTAATGACTCTCACCACTGCTATCAACATAAAATGGCAAGTTTTAATTTTCTTCTCCATCGTTTAGTAACTTTCCCTCTCAGTAATGAGAGGTTTGAAAAAGAAAAAGTATTAATTAAAGATATAGATGTGAGTAATGGTTATCCTAGAGATATAGTTGAAAAACTAATTAGGACATAAGGACATTAGGATTTAAGGACACACTTCGTAATTCTACGACCTTTCAAAAGGATATAGAGACTCCAAAATATGTATCCATCCCTTACGAACCTCGGTTTACTCGTGGTTTGAGTAAGGTCTTCAAAAACGTGGGTATAACAGCGATTCATTCATCGAGTAATAAATTACATCAACTTTTAGACAATCCAAAGGATAAAATTGTTCCAAATGAAAAGTCTGGGATTTACGAAATTAGTTGTGATGATTGTGATCGAAAATATGTTGGACAAACGAGACGATCAATTAACACCAGATTTAAAGAACATATGACTTATCTAAAATATGAAAGAACAGATAAGTCTAGTGTTGCACAACATGCTTTTGACAACAATCATAGAATAGATATTAGTAATTTAAGATTAGTCAGAAATGTGACCAATAATAGACAATTAGATGCATTTGAGAGCATAGAAATTGTAAAATGTAAAAGTAGTATGAATAGCGACAAGGGACCTATACCGTATAGCCCGCTTTACGCGTTGCTTAGCAACTAATCATTGAAGCGTGACTAATGATTTCACCATAAATAGTATAAATAGGGTAGATTTTTAGTTTAAGATTAGTTTTAATCGTCTCCGGATGATGCCAACTTGGTTAGCGAAACGCGCGTCGAGCGAAGTGAAAGTGTTTTGGTGTTTGTGGAAACTACTCCGAGTGTTAGAAATAATATATTTAGCGTAAAAAATAAATTGTAGTTTCCCGAATATAGTTCTACATAATGTTTACTGTTTCGTAATACAAATCTATGAAATGTTATTCCAGATGATTTCTCAACTCCGCGTCGCGCCGTATCTACTACTACAGCTACGATGGGTATACGAAACAATTTGGTGTTTTAATATTTTACGTATATATGTACTAAAAACCAACTGACCGAAGTCGATTCAATAAAACGACAGCTGATTGTCAGTTTGACAGATGGGGGTACTGTAACTGCATTTGACCACGCGACACATACATCTTTACATACACATACATCTTTATAAGGTGAAAACATACATTTTTATAAGGTGAAAATTACGTTTTAGGGCTAAACCTAACCTAAATATTTTTTTTGTCCGAGGGACAGGTTGTTAATTTGTTATTAATAATGAAACGCAAAGTAAAAAAAATATAAAAACTCCATTTCAAAATACATTTTCTTAGTTAATTGGGTATAAATAAACACTTTTGTACTTACTGTTTTCGAAAATGTACTGATTTTGAGTTATAGGAGATTTAAGGTCCGAAAAAGGCCAAAAGACGACAATTCGACAAAAATTCATATCTCGGCTTCTACTGAACTCTCTTTAATGTTTTGGGTCGCAAAATGATCGTTAATATATATGCGTAAACATATTATTTTTGTAATAATGCAACTTTTTATTTTCATCCTGAAATTTATCAACACTCGGAGTAGTTTCCACAAACACCAAAACACTTTCACTTCGCTCGACGCGCGTTTCGCCAACCAAGTTGGCATCATCCGGAGACGATTAAAACTAATCTTAAATTACAAAATCTACCATATTTATACTATTTTTCCGGTGACGTCACTAATGATATCACCGTGAAATTTACGCGTGACTAATCACGCTTCAATGATCGGTTGCTAAGCAACGCGTAAAGCGGGCTACGGTATGATATCACCGTCAAATTTACGCGTGACTAATCACGCTTCAATCATCGGTTGCTAAGCAACGCGTAAAGCGGGCTATACGGGATAGGTCCCTTGTCGCTATTCATACTACTATTACACTTTACAATTTCTATGCTCTCAAATGCATCCAACTGTCTATTATTGGTCACATTTCTAACTAATCTTAAATTACTAATATCTATTCTATGATTGTTGTCAAAAGCATGTTGTGCAACACTATATAGACTTATCTGTTCTTCCATATTTTAGATGAGCCATATATTCTTTAAATCTGGTGTTAATTGACCGTCTCGTTTGTCCAATATATTTTCGATCACAATCATTACAACTAATTTCGTAAATCCCAGACCTTTCATTTGGAACAATTTTATCCTTTGGATTGTCTAAAAGTTGTTGTAATTTGTTGCTCGACGAATGGATCGCTGTTATACCCACGTTTTTGAAAACCTTACTCAAACCATGAGTAAACCGGGGTTCGTACGGGATGGATACATATTTTGGACCCTCTATGTCCTTTTGAAAGGTCGTAGAATTACGAAGTGTGTCTTTAAATTTACGCTTCCTAATTAGTTTTTCAACTATATCTCTAGGATAACTATTACTCACAGCTATATCTTTAATTAATACTTTTTCTTTTTCAAATCTCTCATTACTGAGAGGGAAACTTAGTAAACCATGGACAAGAAAATTGAAACTTGCCAGTTTATGTTGATAGCAGTAATGAGAGTCATTAGGGATATATCTGATCGTACTGGTATCTTTTCTATATATATCAAATTCTAACCTATTATCACTATTTTTAATTACTAATACATCTAAAAATGAAAGTTTTCCATTACTTCCTAGTTCATATGTAAACTTTACAGAAGTGAAACGACTATTTAATTTGGAAATGAAGTTTTCTACATCCGCAATCTTAGTGTCAAACACGGCAAAAATGTCATCCTAAGCCAAATCCTAGGAAAATACTCGAATTCTTCTTTTGCTTCAGTTACAAAACGAAACATGAGGTTTCAAAGACATGAGCAATGAAAGGCGATAAACAGTTACCCATTGCGGTTCCTTCATCTTGTTCATAAAACTTGTCATTGAAACGGAAGCAATTTTGTTTCATACAAAGTTTTGTAAGGTTTATATATTCTTCTATTACTTCTCTTCTATAGTTGTTTAATTCGAGTAAATCCTCAAGATTGTCCAAGATCTGCGGAATTGGTACACTAGGAAATAATGAACAAACATCAAAGGAAATCAAAATTTCACTCTCTTGCAATTGAATATTCTTGACCTTATTAATGAAATCATTCGAATTTTTAACTGAAAAACTAGGCTGTGCAATGGGCAAACTTTCAAATTCCTTAGTCAACCATTTTGATAAGTGGTAAGTCGGAGATCCAATAGACGATACTATTGGACGCACCGACTTCCCTGGCTTATGAATTTAAATTCAGCTCCTTGCTGAATATCAAACTTAATAACACCGTTTCATCTAAAATGTCGCATCTTCGTTGCTGAAGGGGCTAGAGAGGTGATTCAAAAAGAGAATATTGAAAAAAGAATGCTACACACCGTGACCAACCTAAGAATTCAATACAAATAAAATTTCACTCCACAGCGACAATCAAATTTCGTGTCAAAATCATAATCGGTTTTTAAAGGCTGTACATATTAAAAAATACATTTTTTATGGAAAGCCAATTACAAAATAGTCATCCGCCCTTTAATAACAATATAGTCATTCCAAAGACCATCATATTGGTGAAAATGATTCCAGCTACGAAAATGTGCTGAAAGTATGGAATTAATTAAATTAATCATCAAGATTGAATACGAGCAATTCGTTATGATGAAGCACTGACAATTACAATAAATATGTCGGAAGGTTTTGATGAAGAAGATTTCTATGACGACAAAAATGATGAAGTGGAATGTGTCTGAACTTAACACGTTGATGACATTCAAGCTGTTCAAATATTCTCTCATGTATTTTACGTACATTTTTATTGATATATATATATATATATATATATATATATATATATATATATATATATATATATATATATATATATATATATATATATATATATATATATATATATATATATATATATATATAAATCATAACAGATGTCAGCGGTGTTCTACCACAGATATATATATATATATATATATATATATATATATATATATATATATATATATATATATATATATATATATATATATATATATATATATATATATCTGTGGTAGAACACCGCTGACATCTGTTATGATTTATTTTTCGGTAAAAGTCATTCATATATTTCATGTACTTCCAACCTCAACATAATCATCGCTTCGCCCTCTATTCAAATCACCTTAATTCATAATATTCTCGTGACGTAGGTACACGTTAAGAACGCTGGCGCGAACTTACCAGTGCTATTATTCCTATGCTTCTTCTCGTTTAGTTAATATATGTGGTACTTTCGAGCACTCTATTTATATTGGTACGCAATTAACATATTAAATTTAACTTTCATCAGACGCTTAACGAAAGTGAAATTTATGAAATTCGAGATATTAATAAAATAAGTATCGAATCAAATTAATATTTGCGTACGTACAAATCTATATCTGCAGCTATCCATTCAAAACATGTTTGCAACTGAAGGTTAGTATTATAAGTTCAACCTCTTTTACTTTCACTTTAACTGGAATGCCAGACTGGTTTATTTTCTTATTAAGAAACGCAGTTATGATGCCTACTATTGTGGTAAACCGGTAAACTATGCCACTTATTACGTATATGTGATTTTTGTCAAGCCATTACGTATTCCATGTAGGTCAATTGAAGTCGCTATAAGTTACTTTTTGAAAATTATGAGAATGAGAAGCCAAATAAGTCATAGTCCTCCAGTAATCAATAATACATGAGCGTGGAACGATAATGTATTTTTGCAGCATGGTCTTTTGTCAAACATAGTAATCTATCTTTTCACAGCAAACAAGATTGTATACTAAGATCCTAGTCTGTCTGACTCCGACAGTGGCGGCTCGTGATTTTTTGATTCTATGAGGCTAATCTTATAAGTACGGGTACCGATAGCGTACGGTGAGATTTCAAATAAGGGAGGCAATTCTTAGAAACCTGCCTATTTGTAGTCTAACCTATTACTCATTTTTTATCCTTTTTGGCGTAGCGCATTACTACAGATAGTTGAATTGAATTGGTCACATCGGTTATTTCATCTAGATCTAGATAGGCAATAGCATTTAAACGAGCCTGCTAATTTGAAATAAAATTTTGTTTCAAATAATAGGGACACAGCCGAATTTAAACCATTTACAGTAAGTGATTTTTTAAACAAATGCCGTATTTGACTGTTAAAAGAAACTAGGTTTTTAAAGTTTCATTAATAGTCTTTTTGTTTGCTTGTCTATTTTTATCAACCACTTCAGGCTGACTTTGTATATGCAACAACTAAAATCATTGTATATCATATTATTTATATCCATGATATGTTCATCTGAGGAGCAGACTTCCAAAAGGAGTTTAGTCCTACCTAAGAAATTGTTGAGAAAATGCAAAAAACCACTATACATTTTGTAATGTATTTAGATACGATTTTCTTTTAATGTGTTATAGATAGGGTTAATACTATTCCAAAACTACGTTTACACAAATCTATACCAATTTTAGGTAAGATTATTTTACTTTTTTTTAGCTACATAAGTCCTTTTGACTGTCAGAGGATTACTTAAGTCCTTTCGTTTGTCAACGAAGTTCACAGCTCACGTTTAAATAATAAAAACATATTATTATTATTTAAACATGTCGTTATACGATACTTAGAAACTTCCGAAAAAATGAACATTATTGTCAGAATGTATTTTTACAAAACGTTAAGGTAATACGATGTGTGTATTCGACCTAATCATGCTAATTTTGTAGACAAGACTTGGTCGAAAAATTAACTAACAAAACGTTTACTACGAAATAAAATAGTTTTATGGCACCATCATCATCTTGACAGGCGCAAATTATTGATTCCTCCTCTGCCCCAGCTTCGTCCTCTTCCGGTAGTTGGTTTGGACCGTTAACAATGGGCTCGAGCCATTGCAAATCCGGATCTTCTGGCCAATTTTCTGACCCCAGCTGGATTAGTAGTTTTTTCAAACTAGTAATTTTTTTTTGCTTGATCTGATGAATTAGCGGAACCTCTGGAAATTTAACTCTTTGCAAAGTTTTGCCCCTCTGGAGGAGTGACTGATACTTTTTCGAAGGATCGTCGTTTCTGTAGAAATTTTCAGTTTTAACCACTACTTTGTTAGATTTGCGTTGAATTATTATACGCTTAGCTTCCGAAATTCCTCCAAGCTTAACCATACTCTTAAGAGCCTCTTTAATGTTATAAATTTTCCAGTCGGAACCTAACTTGCGGACAGTGCCTACTTTAGAATAGTGTTCATAATACTGGTCAGGAGACTTAATGACACTGCAAACTCGGGTTAGTTTTTCTATCCTGCCAAATACCCTGTCTGCAGGCATGTACAAATGTCCTCGTACAGGAAAGTACATTGTAATGGATTGGATATTCGTAGATGCTTCATTTTGGATCCAAACCATTAACATATGTGCGATATGGCTGTTCTTGTTTTGGCCTGAACAGCCATCAGAAAATAGTCGTATATCTGAGATATTTGGTGGAAATTGAAAATGCCTTAGAAAATCCAATACCGCAGAGCCGATTTCAATGCAACCTCTCGATGCTTGATGCTCTAGCCACGTATAAAAGACTGGATTATGAGTGGAAATATCAGTAACACAAAAGGCGTAAAAAGACAATTGCTGTGCATAAAATGCCTCGCCGATAGGCACTTTCGGAAGAACTTGAACTTGTTGTAAATCAAAACACCAGGAAACTGAATTTTCCGGAGACTCTTTTAAGAAAGTATAAAATTGTTTAGCTCGAAGCTTGTGAACTCTTAAATTAGTTATAAGATCTTGTTTCTTTTTCGCATTATTTTCGAGGGATATCTGCCTCTGGTCTAGACTAAAATATTTATAATTTACTTTGTACTCTTGAGCAACTGATTTGTTGTAGAGTTCATGCAGTATCGTTATATTTAACTCTGAGGATAAGTAGATTCGCCTAGATTTTGAACGACCGTAATGACTTTCTTTTCCTTTCAATTGTTTAATAAAATCTCTGACTTTCAACTTTCTTGGAAGAAACGTCTTTGACCTTGAATCCCCTCCTCGATTTTCGAAAATTCCTTTACCAGCAGTTATTTGTTTCGCTATAGTGTGGGCTCTTTTTTGACTTATACTATATGTTGCCAGAAACATTTTTTGACAAACATTTACGTCTCCATGTTCTCCATGTTATTAATTTATACTTAACGGCTACATTACGATGTCTAATAGAATCGTCTTTTCTAGATCTCTTTCGCTTCGGTTGATTAATGGACATTAAATGTGATAAAATCGTGTCTTGCTTAATTTTGTTTGCGTGTTGAAAAAATTTGGTACGACAATACTGTATGTCTTCTTTGGATAGTGAACTACATTGGTACTTTTGTTTCACGTTATGTTGACAAGGTATTTTAAAACTTTGGAGCTCGCGATCTTTATTTTCATATCTACAACAATACATGCTGTTCATATCAAATAGCACATAACCTAAAAATCTAAATTACGTACCTCTTTTCAATATTTTTTTCTTTAACAGTCTTGTTTCGTCTCCTTTTTCTCGTACCCCTATCCGTGTCTCCTACAACATGTTCCTCATCCATTCTGTACTAGACAATATAATTAAACGTCCTTTAGTCTTTAAAATTTTTCACTTTTATGCCTGGGAACAACAGAACAACCTTTCAACAATTGACTCTCAAACGATACTGACATCCAAATAGCGGTAATTGCCTCAAACAGCGCTTAACTCCTTTTGTTTGTCCAACGTGTGTGTAGTTTGTCCAACGTGTGTGTAGTAGTAAATAAAGTTCTTTTGAATGTCCAGGATATATTTGCAATACGTTTGTTAGGTGTTTTCATTCCGTTTGGATATCCAGGCCTCATCAGCCTTTTTATATGTCAAAATAAAATGTAATGACGTATTTTTTGCGGGATTTTTAAAAAGTGGACTTAAGGCTTTTTGGAAGTCTGCTCTTCATCTATGGTCGCGTTTACTCGGACATGACATTCTTGTCAAACGTTGAAATAATACAATTTAATAAACAATACATTTAAGTATGTACTGTAAGGGAAACTGCTTCCTTTGTTTCTATAGACCACACGCCTGAGGTTTACTGAGGCCTAAATTGCACATCGAGCCTTTTTTTTTGAATTTTGTGAAGGTCAGTGGTCTACAATGATAGTTAGGAAATAGAGAAGTAATAGACTTTGCTCTGCCAATCAGTTATATTGCTATAGTCAGTCATGAAAATACACTTAGATAAATATACTATATTGTCCAGTAAAAATATACTTTTTTGTTTCTGTATACATGTCATATATGGCATAACAAAAATTAAATTAACTTTAAAAATTAAAAAAGATTATAAAAATTAAATTTTATGCATTGTCTGTAACATCGAAATATGAGACATAAAAACAAGAGCAAAAAACCCTCATTATATCGATATCTTCACACGCGTTACCGCATTTTTTACAACGTTGTCAAGTATAACCGATTTCCAGGAATTTAAGGAAAAACAAATGATTTTATATACATCGCCCATCACATTATGACCTTATCATGTAGTATAACAAAATATTGATCACACTATATGGGTATTTGCCATATATTGGGACAATTAGGGTCCCAGGGCGATACCCAAGTTCAATACCCTTTATCCAATATGAATTGAAAAATGGAATTGTGTAACATTATTTTAAACAGAACTAGAAATAGAATGGCTTTAAACTTTGCGGTTTGACATATAACAGCAGGTTTTTATCAAAAATGTCATTTCGGTCACTGTCCCAATCCCCCCAAGCACATTAAAATTAGGCTTATCTTTATTACACGTTTTATTTCACGTTATTTTCTTATATTATTGTCATCTACATACTTACTAGTAATTACAAAACTAATTCTGATAATCCTTCAGAGATAACTTTCTATTTCTGCGACTACTTTTCTTGGCGTGAAATTTTTATCTCATCTTTTAACATTGTAAACTATTGGTTCTACCTTCACTACACAAACCTTGGAGCCCAATTGTGCGTGATAGAACTGTCAGCAAGCGTGTCTGCTAAGATTTAGTTTTGGTAAGTTTTCCCTATTTTCTTGTATTTGACCTTTATAAATTTTGAAAAACGTAAAATTCGGTCGTACATTTTTGCATGTCATTACGGTAATATACAAAATTCTACTTGTTTTAAGATTAATCAGTTTTAAATGCACCCACTAAAGTAACAACAATCAACATCAACACATAACCTCAAAATGCAATCCAAGCTGTTCGGATACTAAAGGTGATATCATATTACTGGGAAAAGTGTCATTTCGGTAATGGTCATTTCGGTAATGGCTACATTACCGGAATCATTAAAGTATACAGTGTGTGCATAATTTAACGATAACAAGTTGCGTTATTGAGTGCTACAATAAAATATTTCTTTTAAAATTATTTTAATTACGTTATCGATTGATACAAATAGGATTTGTTAAAATATTTACATTATTTATTGTAATTTAACAATTCTTTATGTCAATATAATTTTTAAAGCATTTTCTTAGGATTAGAACGATTTTGTATACTAGTTACATACCTATTTAATTATAATTGCATAATTTAAATAATTATTCAATAATAATACTTTTTAATATAAGAATAAATGCATTATTCTAAATTTGCAGTTTTTAAAATGGGAAAAACAAAAGGAAATCCTAAGATAAAACGTAAAAAGGAGCTAAATAGTGAAAGGGTAAAGAAGTTTCGGGCAAAAATGTCTGAAGAGGATTTAGAGGAAAAAAGACGAAAAGATAGAGAGCGTTATAAGAAAAAACGGGGACGGGAAAGAACAGGGACTGGTCAAGTACATTACTGATTGTAATGAAAAGGAAAAGAAAATAAAAAGATTGAAGTGGAACAAGGCTACTATGAAATATAGAGAAAATAAAAAAGCAGAAATAGAATTGCAGGGAATGTTGGAGAGAAGTACTCCACCACCATCTGACCACGAAGAAATTGTAGAACATATCGATATGGGTAATTCTTCAAGGAAAGACAGCGGCAGGAAGAAAGTGAGACGGGATAGAGCAAAGGCTTACAGAAAGTTACATACCGCGGAGGAGAAAATACGTAAATTAGAAAGAGATGTGGCAAAATATAAAAAACGTCTTCAAAGGTCGAAACCAAAAACTGAAAATCCTACACCCAACACTAAAGTTCAAGATATGATCAAAAATTATGATGTGCCAAAACAAATTGTAAAGCGTTTACTTTTCGGAGAGGTTCTGGCAGCTCAGATAGAGGAGAATATAAATCAAGTAAATACCGACTCTCAGAAGCAAATTATACAAAAAGTTATACCCGGAAAAGTACTAAAAAAGTACAGACTTATTGGAGCCGCTAATAAAATGGTCAGTTATAAGATGCACAAAAAATATGCAGATAATAACAACTTGTTAACATATGACAGAAAAAAACGTAGTTGTGAGATTACTCAAGATATAAAGAAAATAGTAAAAGAATTTTTGCAGCGCGACGATAATTCAAAAATGTGTCCTGGGAAACGCGACTTTGTTGCTAAAAACAAAATTCGTAAACAAAAGAGAATTTTACTAGACTCTCTCACAGGCCTATTCAAAAAATTTGTAAGCGAAACAAAATGTAAAATTTCGTTTAGAACATTTTGTCGTTTTAGGCCCTTTTGGATTGCACATCCAAAATGGTCCGATCGTGAAACCTGTGCATGTGTGAAACATTCAAATATTCAACTTATCGCAAACAAGTTATTTATTAAAGGTATCTTGGACATAAAAGACATTGAAACTTCAATATCAGAAATGGTTTGCGATATTAAAAACATGGCTTGCATGTTTGGTAATTGCAATAAATGCAAAAAAAATAAGTTCAAAACTAACAAAAGATACAATTTGAGCAGTGGGATACTTTAGTAGAAAAGAAAATAATAAAGGGAGAAGAAAAAAATATTAGGAGAACCGCTAAAATAGGAAAAATAACAGACGCTAAGAATTTAATGAAAATATTTAATGAACAACTGATATTGTTTAAGCAGCACTTGTTTATTATGAAGCATCAAATGAGCGAAATGTACAAATCTAAATGCACGTTAAAAGACAACGAAATAATTTTGCAAATCGATTTCGCTGAAAACTATATTTTAAAATACAATTCCGAAATTCAATCGATGCATTTCGGTGCTTCAAAAAAACAATTATCATTACATACGGGAGTGTATTACATTAAAAATAATGAAAACGTTGAAACACATAGTTTCTGTTCTGTCAGTGAGAATTTAGACCATCAGGCCTATGCAATTTGGGAACATTTAAAACATATATTAACGAAAATTTCACAATTATACCCCAACATAACAGCTATCAATTTTTTCTCGGACGGTCCAACGAGTCAGTATAGAAATCGCAAAAATATATATTTTTTATATATTTTTTAACCAAAATTCCACCATAGTTTCCAAAATTACAAGAGATGTCATGGAACTAAGGCGCTAGTGGACATGGGAAGGGACCAATGGACGGGGTTGGTGGGGCTCTTAAAAGAAACGCCGATAGATTGGTTCTACAAGGTCAAGAAATCTCTTCTGCAAAAATATTTGTACAAAAACTTCAGGAAGGCAAAGTAGACATAAGGGAAGTTTCCGCTACCGATATTGATGTAGCAAAATTATTTCAAATACCATCGTCTGTGCCTTCAATTCCTTCTATAATGGGTCTTCATCAGATAACTTGGAGTAAAAATAAACCAAATCACATATTCTTAAGAAAAGTTAGTTGTTTTAAATGCACATTCGATGGAAACTGCGTGCACTATCCCATGAAGAAGTCTGACATCCAATTTTTAACTGGCGGCGGCGGCAGTATCCTTTAATATTTATTTATATTTATTATCTTTTAATAGAAACATATATTTATATTTTCTTTAATTGAGTCCTAGATCATCAAAAAAAAATCAAGGTGCTCTCTAATATTTTAGTAGAGATGAGAGATCAGAAAGGGGAGGAAGCTGATAAATCCACAGACGTACTCCAAATTCCTCAAAATCAAAAAGTCATCTCTGGTCTCTGCTTCATTTGTACGAGAAATTTTGTTTGTGACCAAGGATTAAGATGCAGCAAATGTCAAAGGACATACCATTATAAATGTGCTACAAAGCATAAGTTACCACTTATAAATAACTTTATTTTATGTTTCACTTGTTCAAAACAATAATTTTTTTTATTGCCATTTAAAAATAACATAATATTTGATTAATATTACAATTGTTTTTAATTTTAACAATTTAATGCAATGTCCAATTGACGTTTTATGTTTTTGTTTTTGAAATTTGACACAAATTCAAAATTATATGCATTACCGAAATGACATTTGCATTGCCGGGGATGACATGTCTTCAAATGCTGATAATAGTATTGTCAACCGCTAATGAAAACTGCTGATAGCATGAATAAGTTATATTCAGCTATAACAAAACGTTACTATTCGTTTATTTTAAAAAAATCTGTATTTTTTTTGCTTCACTAATTTTGTCTATTTTGTCCCGTTATGTGGCAAATACCCATATATACCTTTCGTCATACCATAAAGTTGGATGGTGAATGTGATACAGAATAAGAATGTTTCCCATTCAAATATTCGGACCCATTTTACACGTTCCTGGGCCGTATCACATCGGCATCATTGGCATTCATTTGGATGCCTAAATTGCCGAATACCATCGAAAGTTTTGTGGTAAAGTGGAGTCAACAATAATTCTTGAAATAGAAGTAATACAGTTATTCTTTAATTTAGTGTATTATTTTGATGAGTTTTGTGTTAAAGTTGATGAGTTATTAGTATTCTATCAAAACATAATGAATGAAAGCGCCTTTATAGTCACGATTTTAGCTGAGGAGCCGCCACTATATAATTTAATTGTATAAAGCAAGATTTGGATATATTAAATTTTAGTCATTAGTCGAGGAAATGAATCACTAAAAACTGCTTAACTCTCAATTTTTTTAGCAGTAAGATGGATCTTAATATGGTTTGTGCGTTCGATTTGTGAAAGCGTCCACTGTCAGGGGGCAGGTATTGTCTAGATGCACTTCTAAAATGCATATTTTTATATGCAAAATGCATTTATTCAAAATGAGTTGATCAATCACAAAGTTTGTAGACGCTCTTACGAATCGAAAGCACAAAACCGCATTAAGAACTTCTTTTCTTTTCAAGATTTCTTCTCTCTTTTGTTCTTCAACTTCAAGTTTGGATAACAATTATTAGTACCTAATAAAAATACATATTTGTTTCGCAGAATTTTGATCCATTTATAGAGATAGTTGAGCTATAAACATTGCGGTTTATAGTGCCGATTATCATTAAAATATGTAGGTAATAAATTTATTCCACTTTCCAAATTGCGATGTGGTGGTAAGACGAAAATTCCGTTCTATTTATATATTCTTAACATCATTTAATGAATAACGCGTCTCTATAAATTGGATTCATCGCGACATCCCATCTAAATAATGACATAATATAGCTACATATTGAGATCTCTAAAAGTCTATGCTGATGTGTTTACTACGAGAACACAATTTAAAATTTACAACAAAAAATAATAATAATAGTAATAATTTATAAATATATACAAATAACAGTAATAATATAAACACTCGGAGTAGTTTCCACAAACACCAAAACACTTTCACTTCGCTCAACGCGCGTTTCGCCAACCAAGTTGGCATCACCCGGAGACGATTAAAACTGATAATAATAATAATAATTTACAAAAATTAATAGAAATATTATTTACTGAATTCTTTCTACTGAGAAATAAAATTGGGTTAAAAATCACATTGCTCAATAATTGCTTGTGCCGCCGCACAGTGGGCCAGAATTTCGTAAAACATTGAAAAATATCGAACTCAATAAATGTATCAAATTTTGTCAAGTAATCATTAAAACAGAGAAAAATAAGTTGATTTTATTAATGGGTCAATGTTGAAAAAATTACAAGAGGCATTATTTTTGCAATTTTTATAAAAATAGAATTTTGTCGGAATTATGCAAAATAATTCAATTTTCGTTTTATTTCAAATCGGAAGTAGATTTATGTATCATCAAATGTCGGATTCTGACAAAATATTAATTAATTCAATTCCAATTCCAATTCCCCGGAAGACAATTTAATTGTCTTCCAAGTATGAAAATGAAATGAAAAAAATAAAGAAAACTCACATTAATGATCCAATTTATTGTAACGTCTTTTGTTGTCTTCTAACGTTAATGTATTTTAATTTTAGTTATAATTTAATAACAATTACAGAACTATAATAACAAAAAAAACATTTGAGTAAACAAGGGAAAACATAGTTTTAGTGTTGCACAATTTTTTTATTCTGAATCACTATCGGAGCTTGTATCGCTGTCAAAACAACCATTTATTGCAGCTGGCTGCAATAAGTTAAGTGCCTCTGAGCAAAATTTTCTTTTTTTAATTGAAAGTCTTTTTCTTAAACTAGTAATTTTCGGATCAGATGACACGAGCATGTTATTAAGGACATCGATATTTGTGGCAACTCTATTAAACTTTCGGGAGTGGTGTTCCCTATATCTCCTGTATTCCTTGTTTCGTGCCTCTTGGGCTTCTTCAGAGAGCTGTCCTATTGGCACGGGTGCTGATTGTACAATGGCTGATCCATGTATCAGCATTTTGTGAATGCCCGCTGGCATTTTGTACCAGGGATACTTCGTAACAAAATATTTTGCAGTTTCTATTGCATACATATCAAATTCATTTTTCTTGACATTTATTCCGCTAGCAATAACTTGTAAGATGAGAAAAAATCTGTATATTAGCGCTTTGTCCAGTCCTGTAATTTCGGCTGAAATATCATAATTTCGGAAAAAATGTCTTGCGCAGTTTCCATCATTTGAAGTACCACTGCCATGTTTTGGTTGGTCAACAATGATTCCCAGGCGAGATTTAAATTCAGTTTGAATTTTACGTTTTTGTTCTTTAATTATAAGTTTGTCTTCACCACGTGCCTGCCACTTTTTGAGAGATAAACGATAGGCAATTTTTAAAAGACATTCAAAGGATCGTATCCAAATGTGAAGAGATGTGATCCCGAATTTCAGATACTCATCTTTTATAGGTTTTTTGGAGACCTTTTCAATGTCGTTCATTTCATTTGGGGCAGCCCCACATAAATAACATTTTTGCGACCAAGTACCAGTTACAGAGTTTATTATTTTTGTGTCGATCATTGTCATATAAAGTTCATGTTTTGTATTAAAAAAATCGTGTTCGTTTAACAGGAACTTTGTTGGAATTAAATTGTTAATTTCGGCATGCATAGCAGCATATTCGATTTTTGATACTTCAATACTTTCTTTCAAAAATTGAATCTTACATGGTCGGCAGTACCTTGTGGATGAAGGCAATGGATTATTCCAAATTACAATATTTTCATTTTTATTATTTCGAGTGTATATCTGCAGTGGAACCAAACATATCAACAGTAAATTTGTATCTGAATAATTGCCTTCAAAAGCCTGCTTATATTCTTTTTGGCCAGAACTACCATCCATACCCCATTTTGAAATCATAATTAATTCACGTTGCTTTAAGCCTTTAAAACCATCCAATTCTAGAGTTGAAAGTAATCTACAAGTCGTATGATCAAGTAATGACTGAAGTTTCACGAAGGCAGAATGTTCAGTGACTATAATATCGTTGGGATAGCACAACTTTTTGGCTTCTCTAATTTGATTATATGGAGGATATAGATTGGAGTTATTTTCCTTTGCTACGTTCCTCAACTCCTGATACTGTCTTTTAGATAATCTAGCATCCACTGTTAAAGCCAAGGCTCTTTCACTGCTCAGTTGACTTCTACTGCCCTCAGATTCGTTTGGAATATTATTTTCGTTAGCAAGGTTGCCTATACTTTTAGCGATCGTTTTTCTGCCACTGGCTCTTAAGTTCATCTGAGCTGCAAACAGAAGTTCGTTACTATCTGATTTCCTTAAATTTTCCGTTCTACGAAATTTTCCGCTGTAAGTGAGCTGCCCAAATTCTACTTTTGGTCTTCCAGCACCATTTGTTTTTTTGGCAAAATTGCAGTTCAAAACCAAAAAGTTGTTCAACCAATTTTCATTTTTGCTCAAAAAACGATGCCTAGTTCTATTTATTGCAAGCCATCTTTTACGGAACTGAATAGAGAAATTCTTGGCTAAATTTTGTATTTTTATTTCATTTTGTTGAAAACACTTTTGACACAGTCAAAGTTTCTTTTATTTCATTTTTTTTCATCCCACCCTCATATAAAGTTCTGACTTGAATCCTGTAGATCCTTCGTTCTAAAAATCAGAGAAAAAAATTCTTTAACCAAAAAGTTGAAAATACACCTTTTTGTTTCATGCAATTTGGACACAAGTCTCAATATTTATATTTTAAAATTACTGTGCCAATTTATATCTAGGTACAGTGCCATGCAATTGGAAGTAAACGATTTTTAGCTAATGTGAACCAGGCTTTCAGGTAATGACATTAATATTTTGTTGACATCTTGAGTGTCAATTTTATTTGTTAAATTCATAATTATTCTGACATACTTTTCAACCTATTATAATTTCAAATATAATCTGTTTACAAAAGCCTGCTTCACAATGAGAAAGTTTCGAAAATTTGTCATAAGAGTCGTTTTGACTTTTAATTGCACGGCACCGTTATAAAGCTCAAACGATTGAACAAGAAAAAAATTTATATTGCTTTTAAATATGACATTTAGAACATATATGTCAAAACCGTCAAAATGACAGATGACATGTTCCAATAACTTTTTACAGTGTAGGTAGTCCGAATTACCTTTCATTTAATACCCGATAAGCTATATTTTGCATCAAATTATAATAGAAAATTGTAAAATGCAATTTATATCCAGTCGCATGCGCTAAAAATACCTTCCCCACAGAGAATAGGCACAATTCGGCAAAACATTTTTTTTCGATAATAAAGCTTAATAATTGGAGAGGTGGATAGCATCAACAAAAATATGTAGCTCATTGTAGCTTTTGAGATATCTCTCGTGAAATATCAGTGACAATTTATTTTTTTTTGCTTTTACACGCATTCACTGAATAAATATTTTTTGCCGTAACTGCACAAAGAAATATAGAAAATTAATTATATAAAACCTTGAACTTACCTGTATCTGGCCTATTCATAGCATATGTCAAAAAGTTAATCCACTTTGAACTGTATCGTCTCAAACTTGAGCAACTTGTTCGAAGAAACTGAACCGGACAATAAGAATTAAATTTATCGACATCTGTCAAACCAGGGCGAGTCATTATAAAAGTCGTTGTTTTTGTAAACTTCATGGCCTACTTGACTGTTTTTAGCATGACAAAAATTAGTGCGCCATCGTTATTGAAAATTAACTTTTTCAATGATTAGGGGATCTCTGGCCCACTGTGCGCCGACAGAATTATTTGGGTGCAACCAAAAGAGGATGAAAATCGAAGTTCACAATTAGATACGTTTTATTAACTGACTTTGCAATTTCTTCATTATAGTCCAAGCATTCTAGGCAAGTGGCGACATAAATTCCTACCTGGACAAAAATAATATGGGCGCATAGCAAATGAAATTTAAAAACGAGTTTCTATTTCTTTCAACTCGCGCCTGAATGGCGAACTTAACCTAAAAAATTCGCAAAGTTGAAAAAAACGTTTTTTTGATAAATAACTAGAAAACTGTAGCTCCTATCGAGAGAAAGTTAAATGGGGGCGTTGTATATATTTCACCACGTAGATATTATTCCACGGGAACTCACAAACTTCGAGATAGTTGGCGATTATTAAACCACGAAGGAAATAAGACGGAATCATTTAAAATTAGTTCGGTACTGTCTCAAGATGACTTCAATAGCCATTTTAGTTCTGCAGCTGAAAATATTTTTTCTTCAATGCCACATAGAAACACATCTTTTAGTGACATGACAAAATAGTTATTTTGTATTGAGTGCGTAAAATGAGTGTTAATGGCAATTTTTTTTTAAAATTCTCTCGAATGTGCCATGCAAACACGAATTTTATACACGAATTACAAACAACATTTTTTTTACAACTGTTAATGTGAATTTACATCGTCTGAAATATATTAAAAATAAATACCTCCAATACATCTTGACGTGGTTTTTTGTCCCGATAAGTTAGCGCTTTTAAACGACTGTTGTCTTGAAAATATTATTCAATGTTTTCAGTAAAATCGTAATCAAAAATTTTTCCTGTCTGAAAACAATAAGTCCAAAATAACTGAATAATACTTCTCTTTTCCATACATGTTATCCTTAATGTTATCAATACTTCCAATACAATTTAACGGCATCCAGTGGTCTTTCTGTGTCGTTACTATAGAAACGGTTTGTTGGCACGCCGCGTGTTTGCTCGTAGTTGCTTCAATTTCAAGTTATTTTCAAGAAGATGGATGTTGATTATGATAGTGGTAATGATACCTCATCAGATATATCTGAGAAAACAAATGCAATAGTATCTAATATGTTACAGGCCAAATCCAAGTTAGTATATGAGAAAACATATGACCAATTTCGTGAATAGTGCGACAAGAAACATGTAAAAAAGGTTTCTGAAAATGTGCTTCTATTCTATTTTGAATAAAAATCAAAAATTATAAAACCTCCTACGTTATGCAGTATCTACTCAATTAGGGTGCGACTCCAACTGTCATCACATATTATGGGGCTGCAGAAAGGATAACCCCAGCGGCCGCAGTTTTGTTGAGTTTATAGGTTCAAGCGACCTAGAAATCGTCAACAAAGGCTGCGTCCCTACGTTCAGCTGCAATCAAGGTCAATCAGTAATTGACCTCACCATTTGCACGCCGAACCTAGCCAATAGGATCCAGAAATGGTCAGTGTCTGACGAAGTGTCCATGTCTGACCATAGACATATCCTATTACCACCCTGGAAAAACAAAAAAAGTTAGTTCGTGGGCTTCTTAGGAAAGCCAAACGTAACAAACATCCTAATGACTGGGAAGCCTTTCATAACTCCCAGCGCGAATACAAACGTGCTCTTCGAGTGGCACAGAGAGAAAGCTGGAGGAAATTCTGCACCGGCATAAATGAAATGCCGGCCGCAACACGCCTCTGCAAGATCCTATCTAAGGACCCTAATGCCAGGAATGGCGCACTAGCCTATCCTGGTGGTGGGTTCACCTCAACTGCAGGGGAAACGATGGAGCTCCAGACGCATTTCCCGGACTCACGGCAGAGTAATGACCACTTGGATACCGAGCGCAGGCCGGGACCAATGGATTATAGCACTGCCAAGAGAGTAGTAACGTTTGAGAGGGTAATCTGGTCTGTTAAGACCTTTCCCCCTTTCAAATCGCATGGTCAAGCATGGTCATAAACACACAGTGGTTGCTAGTCGGGGCTGCCCTCAGGGAGGGGTTCTTTCCCCCCTACTGTGGAGCCTTGTAGTGGACAGCCTACTGTGGGAATTAAGTGACGCTGGTCTGTATGCACAGGCCTATGCAGATGACTTGGTCATCCTATGCAGTGGAACCAGGGACAATTTGCGTGGCCCTATGGCTAGGGCCATAAGAATAGTTGAGAACTGGTGCCAAATAGCTGGCCTAAGAATAAACCCTAAGAAAGCTCAGCTTATGCTATTCAGCAAAAAGAGGAACCAAGAAAATCGACCAGAGATTACTCTCTCTGGTGTGGTCCTCACCTACCACCAGACGGTGAAATATCTAGGTGTTCACCTCGATGCTAAACTGTCTTGGCATGATCGCATATCATGCAAAATCAGGAAAGCAACGTGTGCACTGTGGACGTGTAGGAGGGCCTTTGGTGGAAGCTGGGGTCTTAATCCCAAGGTTCTCCACTGGCTCTACTGCACTATTGTTAGACCAATTTTAACTTACGGGGCCATCGTGTGGTGGCCTTGTGTTGAAAGGAACTCAACTAACAGGCAACTGGACAGGGTCCAGAGACTTGCGTGTTTAGGGATGACTGGAGCATTGAGAACGGCTCCCACCAGAGCTCTGGAGGTGCTATTAAATCTCATGCCACTACAAATATTCATTAAATTGGAAGCCATGCGTGCGGTATATAGACTGCGCACGCTAGACCAGTTACAGGTGTGCTCATTCGGGCACTCTCGCATGTGGAACTGGGCCACCGAACGATGCCCGGTTCTACTCATGGGTGGTGATCATATTCCCACTAAACTATATCCCTCGAACTTCCTGGAGGTCGTAATCCCTGACCGCGAGGAGTGGGGGATAGAGAACACCCCCGATGGCAATCCGCAACGGAACCAACTGGTATACGGATGGATCCAGGGCGGATGGAATGTCGGGTGCCGGAGTCTTTTCTGACTCGGAACAAATAAGTAAATACTTTGCTCTGGGTGCACATGCTACTGTCTTCCAGGCCGAGGTATTTGCGATTCTATCCTGTGGGCTGGAGCTGCTAGCTGGCCCACAAAGAACTGGTAGAATCAATATATGCTCCGACAGTAGAGCTGCCATCTTGGCACTTAGTGCCGTTGAAGTGCGCTCAAAACTGGTTCTGGAATGCAAGACCGTCCTCGAGACGCTGTCTCAGAGGAATAATTTACGCCTTGTCTGGGTCCCAGGACATGCTGGTGTACCGGAAAACGAGAAGGCCGATCAACTAGCCAAATTAGGCACTTTAGAGACACCTACTGGGCCTGAACCCTTCGTAGGGATCTCCAGAAGCACAGCGGTTCTCTCAATGAAGACTTTAGCCCAACAAATGTTTCAACATTGTTGGACAACTGCTCCAGGCATGAGACAGGCTAAAGAACTCATATCTGGTCCCGACGCTGGGAGGACCAGACAGCTGCTGAAATTAAGCAGATGTAACTTAAGAACAGTGACAGGCCTACTGACCGGTCACTGCCACCTAAGACGACACCTTTACATAATGGGTCTTGTGGAAGACCCTGAGTGTAGGGGATGCTTGGAAGATGAGGAGACAGCAGGGCATGTTCTGATGAATTGCCCCGCTTTCCTGCATACACGTATGCAATACCTGGGACAACTGATGCTGATGCCCAGGGACTTTAGAGAGCTATGTCCCAGCCGCCTCGTTGGCTTTATTAAGGCAACTGGACTGGTATAGCTCTCGAAAGGCGGGACGTGACGGGCCCATACTGAGGCCTATACGTCAAAGGGCAGAGCCCCCGCCAATCTCAATCAATCAATCAACTCAATGTTGAAAAGTACATTGAATGTTAAGGAAAATATTTATATAAAGAAGTTTTTGGTCCCCCCAAAATTGGTCCCGCTCATTAAGAACAAAATCGTCGGATACCGAGGAAAAAATCTAAAGTTTTATCAAGGGATTATATCAATAATTTTATTCAAGATGCTGATAACGATACAAATTTACTTTATAAGGTATATATATATATATATATATATATATATATATATATATATATATATATATATATATATATATATATATATATATATATATATATATAATCATAATTTTGTAAGATTAGTAGTAATTTCAATATTTTTTATTTGTAGGTTGTCCTAATTTTGTGTATAAGCGGTGCTTGTCGCCGTGAAGAATTATTTCATATAACTATTGATGCCATTGAAGATGCTGGATCTACATTGATTGTTAAAATACCTGATACGAAGACCTACTGCGCAAGAACGTTTACTGTTTCAAATTCTGATTATATTGAGATATACCGCAAGTATAGAGCACTACGGCCGCCTCATAGAAAAAGTAACAGATTATTTTTGAAATATTCGAGAGGAAAATGTATTAACCAACATGTGGGGATAAATAAAATAGGGGAAATTCCCAGCTTGATTGCAAAATAGAAAAGACATTTATAAGAGCTACACAGGTCACTGTTTCAGGAGAAGCTCTGTAACTCTTCTGGCCAATGCAGAGGGCAACATTACCACCATAAACACGGTGACTGGAAATCTGCCTCCGTAGCAGAAGCATATATAGAAGATAGTTTGAATAACAAAATTGAGATTTCCAACAAAATATTGAATTGTCCATCTTGTTCCAAACAAATTAAAATATCTGATAAAATTTTGGAATCAACTCAAAGAAATATCTAACGTTTCTGATCAGCAGCAACATGGAACATCTTCGGGATTTTATGTTGGAAGTAATTGTTCAAACTTTACTATCAATTATTATTCCAATAAATGAAATTGTTTTATAATGAATAATCAATTAATAATTAATAATTGAATTGTTAAAAATAAATCCTTCAAAAAGTAATATTTCATGTTTATTTTGTGAATTATTGTGAATTATTTTGTCTTTTTTTTACGGTGAAAAAAAGTAAACATGTATGCATCAATAGAGATGCAGAAATGTCAAGTTTTTTTGACAGTTGTACAAAAAATATATTTCGTATCGTCGGATAGCCAAACAATTAAAGATGCTATTGATATAACATTGTACCCTCTTACCTCATCAATAAATAGATATTTGAGCGAAGATGTTTTCCCAGATTCATTTAAAATAACTAAAATTACTTTATAAAAAGGGTGATATAGACATTGCTGACAACTACGGACCTATTTCAATTATACCAATTTTTGGCAAAGTGATAGCAATTATATTGAAACGGACACTAACACAGTATTTTGAATCCAACTCTTTAATAGCGGAGTGTCAGTTTGATTTTCGACCGAAACACTACAACAGAAGCTGTGCAATAGGTGGTAAGCAGCATAGTTCAGGGTTTTGAAGAAGGAATGCACTCAGTTATTGCTTAAAGTGACCTCACTAAAGCATTTGACTGCGTTCCCAATGATCTACTTTTATTGAAGTTTTCTTGTTATGGCATGGGGTGTGGCTTTGTCACGAATTAAATCATAACTGAGTAATAGAAAACAATGTCTAACATACAATATGGTGTACCCCAAGGGTCAGTCTTGGGTCCACTGTTATTTATAATATTTATAAATGATTTTAACCATTTCACAAAAATAAAGTAGTACCATCTATAGCCATAAACTATTTTGATATAAATTTTAAAATGTGTGTTGTTTAAAAAATATTTAATGTTTATATGATATTTATTATATATTATTATGTTTATATGTTTATATATTATGTACTTATTCTAAGACAGTTGTAGTTAATTCTACATTTTAGTACCTACTCAGAATGTTGCAACTTTTTGTTTTTAACTTGCTACAAATGTAAAAATGTTTATATAATGTGATTAAATAAATCTATATATCTATATTATTGAATTTTGAACATTGATTTTTAATTTTTGTAACTTGTTCTGTTATATAAAAATATCTATCAAATTGTCTGCTTTTTTTCCAACGAAAAATATTGTAAACAATGTGTTTGAAAACATATTTTCACACTCATCAGACTTGTGGGCCTCGCATCCGGTCGCCCCGCCAAACTGTCACACTCGTGTGAAAAGATTCGTTTTCAAAACTGTTATTTAAAATACTATTACGCGCTATTTGCTAATTTGTTAATTTCTGAAGTTCATGACATAGTAAATAAACCGTTATTGGCACAGAAACCGAAAAACTTTCCCCGATGTCACAATATTTATAAATTCATGACCCCAGAGTAATTTGATGTCAATTACATCCTGTAAAAAACAGAAATATTCTCTGTCCACATGAATCACTTTTACCATTATCGATATATTTATATATCCTTAAATATACATAAAAATACATGAAATACTCGTACATCATAGTAGATTAAACTTAAATAATATCATCTAGAATAATTGCCGGGTTTACCAACATTTACGCTAACTTGTTTGTTACATAAAATCATGAGCAAAATATAACCTCCTTGATTAGTTGATAAATCTAATATGACCTTGTATTTTTCCAAATGAACACGTTTAGAAATCATAAATCACCATAATTTCCTGTCGATATCCATCTATACCATCTATATCTTCTTTATTTATTTATTTTTAGAGGGTTTATCTTGGAATGGTAGCAATAAAACGACTGATTATATTACTTAACGTTTCGGTCCCATTTTTGGGCCTTTTTCAAAATATGATTTTATTAATGACATATTTGACATTATAGTTAATTATAGCAAAAATTATAGTTTTAATTAAGTTTTAGGGTTACTAGACTGTTCGATTAGTATCATAGGGAAGAGCATTCAAGAAACCCTATGAACTTAACACTATTTTATATTTTATTTTTACTCTAATTTCAGTTATGCTAATATTATGTAGATGTGTATTTATAGTAAGTAGGTATGTATGTATGTATATAAGTATATATGTTTTTTGTTAATTTATTTAATATTTTTATATTAACAAATTGTAGATTGTAGAAATATGTTCTGTATCTTTTTTTGTTATTACATGCATTAGGATTTTTTTGCATATAAATTGATTCCATAATTAGCCGTGTTTTATAATTTGGTCTTTATTAATAACTTATAATATAATTTAACTACGAAAATAATAGTATTTTCGTAGTTAAATTGATGACTTGTTCCATTAGAATGTTTTTTTAGAGCTGTAATATTAGCTGAATATTTGTGAACATTTGAACGTTCTTTAAGAAGTTACATTGTTACAGTATTTTATTTTGTGACATATTTGACATAATAAAATGTCAAATATGTCACAAAATAAAATAATCTTTTGAAAAAGGCCCAAGGAAGGGACCGAAACGTCAAGTAATCTAATCAGTCGTTTTATTGCTACTATCCCAAGATAAACTCTCCAAATATATATATATATATATATATATATATATATATATATATATATATATATATATATATATATATATATATATATATATATATATATATATATATATATATATATATATATATATATATATATATATATATATATATATATATATATATATATATATATATATATATATTGGAGGGTTTATCTTGGGATAGCAATAAAACGACTGATTATATTACTTGACGTTTCGGTCCCTTTTTTGGGCCTTTTTCAAAATATAATTTTATTAATGACATATTTGACATTATAGTTAATTATAGCAAAAATTATAGTTTTAATTAAGTTTTAGGGTTACTAGACTGTTCGATTAGTATCATAGGGAAGAGCATTCAAGAAACCCTATGAACTTAACACTATTTTATATTTTATTATTACTCTAATTTCAGTTATGCTAATATTATGTAGATGTATATTTATAGTAAGTAGGTATGTATGTATGTATATAAGTATATATGTTTTTTGTTAATTTATTTAATATTTTTATATTAACAAATTGTAGATTGTAGAAATATGTTCTGTATCTTTTTTTGTTATTACATGCATTAGGATTTTTTTGCATATAAATTGATTCCATAATTAGCCGTGTTTTATAATTTGGTCTTTATTAATAACTTATAATATAATTTAACTACGAAAATAATAGTATTTTCGTAGTTAAATTGATGACTTGTTCCATTAGAATGTTTTTTTAGAGCTGTAATATTAGCTGAATATTTGTGAACATTTGAACGTTCTTCAAGAAGTTACATTGTTACAGTATTTTATTTTGTGACATATTTGACATAATAAAATGTCAAATATGTCACAAAATAAAATAATCTTTTGAAAAAGGCCCAAGAAAGGGACCGAAACGTCAAGTAATCTAATCAGTCGTTTTATTGCTACTATCCCAAGATAAACTCTCCAAATATATATATATATATATATATATATATATATATATATATATATATATATATATATATATATATATATATATATATATATATATATATATATATATATATATTGGAGGGTTTATCTTGGGATAGCAATAAAACGACTGATTATATTACTTGACGTTTCGGTCCCGTTTTTGGGCCTTTTTCAAAAGAGCATTTTATTTAAATAAAATAAATAAAATGAAATAAAAAAAATAAAAAAAAAAATAAAAAATAAAATAAAAAAATAAAAAAAAATAAAGTAAATAAATAAATAAATAAAATACTCTTTTGAAAAAGGCCCAAAAAAGGGACCGAAACGTCAAGTAATATAATCAGTCGTTTTATTGCTACTATCCCAAGATACTAAACCCTCCAAAAATATATAAAGATAGCAAAGAAGATATGTATTATATTAAGCTAAGAGCATATCATGAGTATAAGATAAGAGTATAAGAGTAACTGGTTGTAAATAGGAAGTAACGTAATACGTAAACAATATAATTATTCTGATTAGGTGTTACTTAAATTAAAAAATAACGAGGAGGTTCTGTAAGAATTCGATTAACCTTTGATACCAAAATAAAAGCATGTGAGGATATATATTGTACGGCTGATGCGAAATACTTATTTAATTAATTAAAAAATGTTAAATTATTCTTAGATTATATCGTACACTCTCATGGTTAATATATTATATATAACTCTCGTACAATCTCGTATATATTTAACTAAAATAACCCGGAATGCATTTTATTATAAAAATAAAACTCACGCTTAAATTCCACTCCTTCCGGAGGACATGGTCCCTTGGAAAGCATGCACTCTACGTAATAGTTAACCATCCTCCTGTTGTTGAGAATAGTGTCAACGTTAATGTGGTCGTACTTGGTTGCATAGTATTCCTGCGGAGCTGCTATGGTCAATCCTAACGGTAGGGCTGCAATTGCGACGAGCACCGGAAGTAAAAGTACCATAATGTAACGGCACTAAATCACTGTCGATGTAAATAAATAATAAATGAGTGCAGAACGAATGTTTATTGTGTCTGCAGTCGGCGAACGCTCGATACTGGCATGAAATTTTCTAAGGCACTCTAAGTAGGCAAAGAAGTGGAAGAACCTCGACCTTCTAATTCGGACGTACCCAAGGGATCAATGCGGAAATGCACTATAAATGTGGGTTAACCTGAAAACGAGAATGTATGTGTAAATGAAAAAAGTATTAAAGGGTTAGTTCGCATGTGGTAACATGAGGATCACTTCGGGATTATAACCAGGTTGGAGTCGTCGGATAAGAAGTTTAGTATGTTTAGTATGTGTTGGGATTTTCCTAACAATATTGTTTATATATCATTAAAAATGGTTTGATGGTAACTGGTTTTGATTTGATCTGCGATTTAATATTTTATTAGCATACCTATTAGCATTATGTAAAAATCAGCAGATTAAAAAGGCAATAAAGGTATACATTTTAATTACAAGTTTACCATGTCCATATATCATATGTATAGTTACAACATGTAGGTTTATCGAATAACTAATAATAATTATACCGCAATTGTCTCTGAAATTGCCAATAATTAAATTGCCAAATACTAACTGCACTGAGAATGAAAAAACTAAAAAAAGACAGAAAAATAAAACAACTAAAATATTATAAAACATAAAAATATTAAAATAAAATAAGAAAAGAACAATAAAAAATAAAAAGCCATTAAAAAAATAACAACAGCTAAGAAAAGAGGCATAGACAGATAATAATAAAATAACAACAATAAAAGACCCACACACATACTAACATAGACTTAAGATATTTGTACTAACGCTTCTACAGCCCTGCTTTTGCTTATGTAAATCTAACAACTAATAATAGCACTAATTACCCGCAAATGATCCCTATAATATCCTAAGCCATAAGTCACCGATAATTACCCACAAAATTGGACAATCAAGAATAAGACAACAATTTCCAACAAAAATGAAAAACCGACTAAAGTATTTCGGGAGAAATAGTCAGAATATTAAAATACATCGTGCGCTAGGGAAAAATTGGCATTGTACCTAGTTATTTTTTTTACAAAATTTTTACTGGAATTTCGAGGTTTTCTGTATAGAATTAATAAGTCGAAATCATTTGCCCACAAGGAAAACATGCAAAAGCCGTATTTTACCCGACAATGTTTGACATACCTATTGAATCTGATGCTAAATCTAGTGATGTAAATCAAGTCGACGTAATTTATACGGATTTTTCAAAGATTTTTGACCAGATCCACCACAACATCGTTTCACAAATGATTGCTGCTTTAGTGATATGATAAGCTGCTTAAGTTTTTAAAATCATCTTCATCAAATGGTTTATCATATGTTGAGTACAAGCGCTTTAAATCACCTAAGTTTATTACCATATCAGGGGTTCCCCAAGGTTCCATCTTGGGGCCATTGTTCTTTTTAATATTTTCATTAATGACCTAGCAGTGTAATTAACACTTTCACGATTTGTTCATGAATCATTTCTATAATGAATACCCGGATGTTGAAACTGCTTGCCATCATTCTCGATACAACGCTCAAGTCTGTCACGTGTTACTTGCATTGCAGAATCCACTTCCACAGCAGATATACTGTGGATTGCATTTTGTATTCTAAAAACCATATAATCCCTTGTCGTTCGTTGGTCGTTCTTGAGACAATAAATCTGTTACCCTACCCCAGAGATAAAAATCCAGACTGATAAGGTCAGGTGACCTAGCGGGCCATGGAAATATACTAACTCCTCCAATACACTTGTGAGGAAATGTTGTGTCCAGATATTTTACATTTCCTCACCAGTGGATTGGAAGAGGCAGTTTATTTCCGTGGCCCGGTAGGTCACCTGACCTTACCATATAAGTAACTGATAAGTAAATGTTTATGGCTTTATCCATACTTATTTTCACCATTTCTGCCCACTACGAATAATCGGTATAAATTCTTTAATACTATTTTGATGTAAAAATATATTTATTTCTAATTTTGACATTTTAAGTGATACTCTTCAAAACCCTCTTACTTTTCACAACCAGTTACGAAAAGTAACATTTTACGCGACTGGTTTTGTAAAATTTATTTCCTAGTCGGTTATTTAGACATACTAGATTGTTTTTAAACGTATAAAATTCAGAGTTTTCTTCTCACAAAATAAAATTTGTGAAAATTAGAAAAATCTCGTAAAAAACACGTTGGAAAACACTTATTTTATGTACTAACTAGCATCCTTCTGCGAAAATTGCTAGCGCTCGTTCCGCAGAAATCTGCTAGTTACGCAAAATAGTACTTTTTCAACTGGTTACATAAATATCTATTTATCAATTTCTCACTAAAAATGAGAAATCGACTTGCAGTGTTCATTGAATTCTTACAATTTTATTATCTATATGACTATGTGAAAATAAACATGTTTGTTTGTATTTCAAACAGCGCCACCTAGCTTCCGCGGCAACAATTAAATTGGCACATTCTGTTCTAGCAATAATAAAAAAATGTGAAGAATATATATCAAGATTTTAATTTATACGACTTATTTTAATAGTAGTTATATTTGTAATATCAATAATATTATTAATTATGAGCCCCAATTTAATTTCAATTTTATTAGGATAAGATGGATTAGGGTTAGTACATTATTGTTTAGTAATTTATTATCAAAATAATATATCTTATAATGCTGAGATATTAACTGTTTTATCTAATCGAATTGGGGATGTAGCTTTTATGATATCAATTGCCTAAAAATTAAATTTTGGGAGCTGAATTTATATTTATTCACTTTCACTTTTCACTCTTCGTCACTCTTTCCAATGAAACCAAACTCGTTTGATGCTGTTAAGCCAAACCGGGGTAATCGCCATTTTTCTTTACAAATGTTTCCCTACTTTGGGAAAAATAATAGAGAAAACCATGTTTCAACAACTCGTCGCGTTTTTTGAATCTAATTCTCAGCTAGCTGTCAAAGTGCAATAACAAAGTGCAAGTCTTATTTTTTGTATGAGCTAATACTCCTTCCTGTATTGAATTACACGTGCAAATCCGATAAGATAGCCATGGTCATTCAACAATACCTCCACCAGGTGTAGACTAGTTTCGAGCTGTTGGCTCTCATCAGTACACCGTAGGCCGTAGGTAGAGGAATTAATGAATGACCAAAACTATCAAAACAGTCAAGTACACCAAGCAGTAATGTGCAAGCGAGGGATAACCAGACCCCTCTAGCGGTCAGTTGCTACCATTCATCAGACATTACTAAGTAATGTCGGATTTGCGGGTGTAATTCAATACAGGTAGGAATATTAGTTCTCTGAGTAGTTGTTACCTGTAAATCCATTCAGTATGTAGTTTAGCCGACTTTTGGCTAGGGTCGCTGCTCTAGGTGCCTGCATTGCAGGCCGCTGCTTGTCAAAAGACATTACTTAGTAATGTCTGATGAGTGGTAGCAACTGACCGCTAGAGGGGTCTGGTTATTCCTCACTTGCACATGACTTGTAGGCTAAGCTAAATTCTGCACCAGGCCGTTCCTACAGCGCATGCGTGAGTTGCGCGCCGATCGCGAAATTAATTTGAAATAATAGAATACAGAATACATAATATATCCTATCATCGTCGCCATCATTCTGCGTGATACTTTTTAGCGATTATCACGTGAGTTATTAAAAAGTGCCCTCAGAATTTCGATTGCGATTTATTAAACACATTAGAGCACATTAAAATTACTGTATGTATATCATTATATATACCTATACTCCACATTATTATAAATAGTTACCTACTTAAATTTCATCAAACATATCTAATATATAAGCACTAATAGATATTTTATGTGTTAAAATTTTAGCATTCATCATGGATATGACGAATAAATGTTATTATTGTAACAAAATATTCTTTGACAGCAGCACAAGAAATGGGCACATCAAGAAAATTCATAAGAGATCAGTGGCTGCTTACATTTTCTTTACAATTTTGTTGTTTTAATTTTGCTAGTTGCCGATCTAGATAAGAACTATGCAAGGACGATGATGCTTCATAATAATTATTTTAGAAGAACTTGTACTCTGTTTTGCTTTCTCGATATATAGGGGAAGTCGGGGGAATGGGGGCCCCCGGGGTAATGAGAGCCACCCGTTATTTGGCTTGAGTGCATTTTAATTTGAACATTTCATACTGCTGCCATCTATAAATGTGTAGCTCAACTTCTGGACAAAATTGCAGCGACCGCGCAAGTCTTCCCTGGGTGGTGGCGGAGCTAACCTAAAAAATTGGTGCCTTCTAGTAACGTTGAGTAAGTAAGTTTGTTGATTTGGTGAACTCGATGTTCGTGTTATATGAGATGCGCACACTTTAAAAAGCGCTGGAATAGTTGTGTTTGAGTCTTAAAATCGTCATATCCAAACGTGAGAGTCTTAACGAATAATATTTTTTGTGTAGCGCCAATCAAGGAAGATCATGCGTTTTGGAGTTATGATAGCCACTCAGACCGGGGTAATGGTGGCCGGTCACCATTGCCCATTGCCCATAAATAAGAAACATTACAATATCTGCCATCATTTTTCAGATGCCGAGGTGTTATAAAAGACAAACTAGTAAGGCCTCTTGAACTGCAGATACGTTATTGGCAGCTATAGCTGCTATAAGAAGTGGTCGGTCTGTTCGAGAGGTGTCCAGAAGTTTTGAAATACCAAGAAGCACCTTACAAAAAAGAATCAAAAGTAAAAACAACGAGGGACCATCTTTAGGACGTTCGTCAGTGTTCTCCAAGGCTGAAGAGCAGCACCTAGCAGCACACATTATAAAGCTGTCTAAACTCTTTTACGGCACAACTAGACAGGAAATAAAAATATGTGCATTTACCTATGCACAGAAAAATAATTTGAAGTGCTCTTTCAGTACTGTAAAACAAAGTGCAGGTGATGATTGGCTCAGCGGGTTTTTGAAACGTAATACAAATATTTCCCTAAGAAACCCGGAGGCTACGAGCATTAACAGAATAACTGCGTTCAATAAAGAACAGGTGTCATTATTTTTTCAGAACATGAATGATGTTCTAACGAAATATAAATGCAAAGAATCTAGAATTTTCAATACAGATGAAACGAGTATATCAACTGTACAGAAACCTGGAAAAATTTTCGCTCAAAAAGGGTTGAAGCAAGTCGGTTTCGCAACAAGTTGGGAAATGGGAAAAAATATTTCAGTGGTCTGTGCATTCAGCGCATCAGGAATTTATGTTCCTCCTATGTTTATCTTCGGTGAAAAGCGAATGAACCCTCTACTGAAAAAGGGAGGTCCTCCAGGGGCAGCATATTTTTGTTCTAAAAAGGTTGGATAACAGAGGAAATGTTTGTTCCGTATTTAAAGCATTTTCAAGATTTTGTTAAAGCAACGTTGAAGGATCCTGTTTTGCTCATCATGGATAATCATACTACACATTGTACCCTTGAAGTTTATGAGTTTTACAAATCCAATGGAATTGTTCTTTTAACAATCCCTCCGCATACCTCACATCGCCTTCAACCATTGGTTGTCACATTTTATTCACCTCTTAAGACTGCTTTTAACACTGAATGTAGCAAATATTTAAAAACCCACCCCCACGAGAAGATAACTCCGTTTGAAATCGCAGAGCTGTTTAACCTTGCCTATATGAGAGACGCTACTTTGGGGAAAGCTGTAAGCGGCTTTCGGGATACCGGTATTTGGCCATACAATCCGGACATATTTTCCGAGGAAGATTTTGCACCAGCTGAACTGCACAATCCCGATATACTGCAAACCAATCAGCAAGATCATAATGAACCACGGCAACAAACGCCGGAACCCCATCAATCTTTGGATAACCCCGATACGGAACTAAACAATTCTATGGAGACAACATTCGAAGAAATTTTGCCTTTGCCTGGACCATCTAAACCTACTCAAGAGAAGATAACAAAACGAAGGCAACCCAAGAAACAAATGTCCCAAGTTATAACATCCACTCCAAACAAAGATGTTTTAATTTTAAAATCGATTAAAAAGTTGAAAAACAAGGAAACCAAGAGGAGGGCCGAGGCTGCCAAAAACAACCTTTTTTCAGACGACAATGTGCAGGCAAAGAGAATAAAGTTACCGAGGTGCAACAAAACAACGAAATATGATTTTGGAAATTCAGAAGAAGAATCAAATAATGAAGATAAGGACGATGAAGACGCCGATGAGAATGTAAAAGGCAACGACATTTGTCTCATTTGTGGTGAATTCGGGAAGAATAACGAAATATGGGTGAGGTGCGTTTACTGTGGAAATTGCGCGCACAAAGTTTGCGCGGATGTGGCCAAAAAAGATATTTATATATGCGACCATTGTATTTAAATGAACTATGGGATAATAAAGGCCGTCTGCCGCCATTATCCCAGCATGGTGGGGTAATGGGAGCCACGTAGTGATTTTTTAAAAAAATTGTTAAATTTTATGTTTTGTTCTTTGTTATGTTTTTTACATGAAATATTAAAGAGTAGCGTTTGTATTTATCAACTGTGATTTTTTTTCACTATTTCACTAAAAATAACTATTTTAAGAGCAAAAATGCTTAGAGGGCCCCCATTCCCCCGACTTCCCCTATGTATGGAATTATATTTATTCCGATCAGCGTGTTTGTCGTTTGAAGGCAACATTGTATTTAGTAGTTAATTCTGTCTGTGTCTGTTAAAATATACTTAATACCTTACTCTGCTCTTGAAAAAATTTAATTAATATGTTATAAAAATAGTTATCATATAAAAGTCCATTAATACCTATAATCTATTCCAACATATACCTAACTATACTCTAGCTACTATTCTATCTATATACTCTTAGCTACTTGTGTAAGTATATAACATACATATAATATTAATGTCTTTATTGAACAAATAGTTTAAAAGACAAAGAGCTATATAAACGTTAAAAGCAGTTGTTGGTAGCGTTAAAAGCAGTTGAGTAAAATATGGCTGTTTTTGCTTTTATCACTATGACCATTTTGGTACTAATTTGTTAACTTAGTATATAATATTATCGATATATACTGGCATGACAATGGCATGACCGAATGCAAATTATAAAGATTTTAATATTACAATGATCTTATTTTTATAAGGTTTTTGTTTTCCAAATTACAGTCTGCAAGCTTAAACAATAATAAAGCAAAAAAGTATAAGGATTTTAGTATAAAGTGTTACAATTATAAAGGAGAGTTTGGCAATGATTTTTTTCTTTGTAGGTCAAAATTAGATTTACACTTTGTTATTGCACTTTGATAGCTAGCTGACAGCCTGTTGACAGCTTCCAATTGTCGAATTATTGTATTCACATCATACATGAAATGAGTTACCTAAACAGCATAAACTCGTAACATAAAAATAAGATTTGCACTTTGTTAAGGCACTTTGACAGCTAATTGACAGCGGTCAAGTGTTAATTTGGACAATTTGACATCGGATTCGAATTCGGCAACCTCAAAAACATCAACAACAACCTCGACATAAACCTCGACTAAAATCGAAAAAATAACTTTAAGAATCTATGAAGACTGCACGAATAAATAAATCTGTGGTAGAGCTTTGGAGCTTTCAAGCTCCGTAGCATCCAAAGGATTGATTTTCGAGCTTTGTGCCCATTGAGACTTTTCCTTGGGATGACGAAACCTAAAACATATCCAATTCAGACGATTTGAAAGAAACCCAATTTCCATAAGATTATTGCAGGGTCCTTTGTGTCTAACGCTATCGACTTCAATTCCTCGAAGGTTAAATGCAGTAATTGAAAACAATGGTGCAATGACTAAATATTAAGCGAACAAAGTTATATTTTTTCTTGTTCATAATACTTGTTTTTGATTTTGAGTTGTTAATTATTGTGTTATATTAACCTTATTAGGTAATAACCTTTTGGTTTCTTTAAAATTCAAATAATTATATATATATTATTAATTAATTGCACTGCTTGTGGGTTTAAATACAATAGCGTTAAAATCACAGTATAATAAATTTATATGTGCGGTTTCAATCGCACAAAATTCAAATCAAGTTGGAAACTAAATTAGTTAAATTTCAAGTGGAGCCCAATTTATAATACTAGATTTCGGGGGAAAAAAGCTATAACGCATGGCTCGTTTTTTTTGGCCGGTAGTGTCTTTAATATTGTATAATGTATAACTGAAATACTGTTAAATTATGAGTTCTTAAACGGCTACCTGATACTTCAATTACATTGTTAATGGAAATCCTTATAGGAATTGAGTGATATTTTTCACACAACACGATGAAAGATAGTAGCATATTGACTTATAGTAGCTATCTGACTTAATGCTGGAGGCTGCATAAAAATGATTAATTAGTTTAGTAATAAAATCATGAATTCATATGCTGCAAAATAATTATTTTTTATTACAGCAGGTCTGCTTAATGTTTATAAATAGTAAACATCGAGTTGCGTGGTAATTAAAAATATTATACGTCAACAGCTCGGTCAACAGGATGTTTCAAGTAAAAATATTTTGAATTTTGAGGGTTTTTTTAATTACTTATATAACAGCAATTATGATGCACATGCGTATACGTAGACATGAAAAGAATATTAACAATATTCAGGCAGTTATCACGTTTCTTGATATTCTATTTTATTAAATCGTTTTTGGTTTAAATTCTCGTTATTTATATTTGTTAGTTTTATGTTTTATGTATTTATGTTGTTATATGCAACTAATTCCTAATTATTAAATTATGCAATTAAATCTTTGGATTAAAACTACGTTCTTGTCAATTTAGCAGGCATTTCCCTGAATAAATAAAAACAAGTGATAGATAAAGCAGACATATTTTTTTATACAGGCAACATCGTGACATCAGCTAAAAGTAGTGCAGTGACCCCACATTTCTTGGAGTCAAAGCAAATGAAATGTGAGTTAATGTAAGAAACGATTTACGTAGTTTTTAAATCTGCTAGTTGTTATTAGGTACTCCTGAACGGCTAAGAAAATGTTTCCAACTTTCAAGGTCACGCGTTTTCCTGGCACTTCAGAATTTCAATGAAAAATCCATTTACAAAAAATTACAGGGTTTCACAAAAATGATTTTTGGAAAAAGTATCAAACTTTTTTGAAATAATATTTATTCACGAATTACTGATGATATAAATAAATTGAAATAAACAAAATATATTTTATTAGATTGTTAAATATTTTTTATAAACCAATAGGTATTTCGTTTGTGGAATTTACGATCAATGATTCAACGAATTGTAATTTTCCTTGCCGTATTTCGATTTTTTTATTTAACTCTAGTTTCTCAATTTACTTTTGGAATTAATGGAATTTTAAAACAATAAACTTTTTCTTGAATTTTTGATATAAGTAGTTTGTGTGTTTGAAAAAAAGAACAGTAGGTATATCAGAACGTTCCAAAAATAAACAGTTCAGCAAGAACCAACGGGAAGTTCAGAGTTCAGAAAAAAATCACTTCGGATACAACTAACTACATTAATACTTTCAATTAAATAATTTTTAATGGTTTTCGACAGACCACTAAAAACAGTGTTCCTCAGATCGCGCATGTTTTTTAACGATTCATTAATATGTTTTAAATCAAAATATCCTGTCGAATTCCATGGAGTTAGAGTACATTCGTTAAACAATAAACAATGCCAGCAACATAATTTATTTTTGATTTCGCTGCCTGTTAGCAATTCATATTTACTGTACCAATTGATATTAAAAAGCTCTATTATTCTTTCCTTGATGGCCCTTGTTTATTACTAAATATTTCATTAC